>JAIUZE010036641.1:0-144263 GCA_022085475.1 Heliosperma pusillum | reverse complement strand
GGCATAAGTTCCTAGTGCAGTCAATAGAAGACTTCTGTAACTCGAGGCTATACCACAAGGTAGGGAAACATCCTAGTCCTAGACTGATCAGACCTAGCGACAACAGCTATTCCATTCCCCGTCCCATGACATAACCGTCTATGAGAAACTCTACTAGGCGACCCCCTAAGCAGAGATGGATAGTACTTAAGCTGGAACTCCATTTTCCAAAGTGGGGAACTGGCAGCAATGACCTGACTGGCTATCAAACCCACCAAGCCGAGACACAAAAAGCTATAAGCAGGTGAACATTATATCGTTAAAGATAGAAAGGCCTATCGATGTCATGGTCCAAGATACTCATTTAGAACTAGAATGGTCAAGACGCCATATACTCATAATTCTCTATGGGTACTTAGTCAACACGACACCAACCATATAATCAAACAGTCACGGGAAAAACATTCTATCATGTGACTAATTGCATATAAATCATATTCAAATATCATATCGCCTCATATCTACTAAGGCTAATTCAATAATTAAATAAAACCTTACTTGAAGACAAATCCCCGACCCGAGTCCCGCGACGGGTAATCAGTCAAAACGGGGCTGACTAGATCTTAGTTTGACCAAACCCGTTTGGTCAAACCGGCTAGAAACAGAGTCTTAGCCATTTAGGCTTGAACATAAGAACATCATATTCATTTCATGCTATTTTATTCTAATTTCTAACATGTGAATTATAAATTCTTACGAAACCCGTTTGACTTAAGGAATATCAAATTAAACTACAATCTCATGCTATAATTTCTAACATGTGAGAAATAATAATATTATGAAAACCGTTTTAATTAAATAATTTACTTATTAAAACTTCCCACTTGCTAAATATTACAAAACATGATATAATAATAACAATAAACTCAAAAACCGTCACAAGCCCAAAGGAGGGCTCACGGGTCATGGGCTGGACCGGGCCTGGACTGGGCCCACGGGCTGGTTTGGGCCGGTTTTGGTCAACATTTCTAAAATCGTTTTCTTAATATTTCACGCATGCTTAACATATTTAAAACCCGTCAAAACAACAACAAAACAATCAAGTATCGACACAAGCCCAAAGGGCCAAATAACGGGCCAACCTAGACCGGATCTGCCGGGCCTGAACCGGGTCTGAACCGGCCTGAACCGGCCTGTTTCTCGTCCACCACACACGGCCACCACCAACAACAACCCCAAATTTATTTCTAACATGTTTTAATTAACAACCATCCATTTTAACAACCAATTCAACCATCATTCATACTAAAATTATAATTATGAACAAATCATCCAACATGTCAAAAATACTAAACATGTTAAAATCTCATAAAACTTAATAATAATAACAACCTAGCATGTTACTACTTAAAACCGTAAATAACAAAAACATAACAAAAACATGTGACATTAAATTCGTCGAGTAACTCGGTAATCGTTACCTTAGCTAGCACAAAACCAAATAGCACCCAAAATAAGACCTAAAAACCCGTCTACTAATCTTCTTCTAAAATATACGAGTCACCAAACTCGTCTTCATAATCTTCTCCTATAAGAAATGACAAAAATAACATTATTAGTATTAAAACTTGATTTCAACAATGAAAGTGTTGAAAACGATTTTGTCGGAATTGAAAATGAAACGTACACGGAGATGAAGAGCGGAGAGGAGACTCTAGAAATATAATTTAGAACGGATTAGGCCAAGTAACGAAGGTTTTGTGACGATTTTGCTCAAGAACGATCAAGAACACCAAGAACAATTATGATTATATTAAAGAAGGTATTAAGAAGATATTAAGTTGATTTAATGTAAAATAAGAAGATAATTAGTGAGTAAGAGGGGAGGGTTGGGCCGTGTAATATAGAGGATTTATGGGAGTCGGGTTTTGAACTTGTTGTTACGGGATTGACTCGGGTTTTATAAATATATTATGGTAAATATCTAGCTTTTATTAGATATTATGTTTGTTTAATCAAATATCTAGATATTATTAGATACTAAGTTAGTTTAATGAAAATATTTAATCCTAAGGGATAAGAGGAAAGAGGCGTGTGGAGGTGGAAGAAATCGGGTCTGTTTTTAAGCGATTTGTTGCGGAATTTAAGTTGACAGATCGATAAAGTTACAAATATCTTAGATATTTGTATTAGTTTAATCAAAGTAATCAAAAGCCCTAAAATGAGGGAAAAAGGTGCCTTGGGCGTGTGGCACATGTAGGAGTCGGGTTTTGGGTTTGTTTCGGGACTTAAGTTGACTCGGGAATAGTTCAATGAAGTTCGGGTTTAAACCGTATAACCTACTCTTTAATTCCAAATAAATTCAAAATAATTATATTAAATTATCATAAATTCAAATAAATCGTAATAAATTAAAATAAAATAAATTTATTATTTTTCAAATATAATTTCGGTCTTTCAAAATTACGGGTTGTTACAATCACCCCTCCTTTTAAAAAGTTTCGTCCTCGAAACTTAGAAGGAGGAATGTGACATATATGTAGGTCTATTTCAAACCTTTTAAAAATATATATTTGTAATAAAAATACAGGGTCTTATCAATGGGGCGGAAGGTTCTCGTCTGCAGTTAAGAACATCGACGTCCCAATTCAAAGACTTAAAAGATACATTTTCGCATCAACAAATGAGAAAACTAGTTATCGAACGTCTCCAATAACGAGTCTCAACACTCCTTGACGGTAAAACTACTTGAAATCATCAAACATTTCCAAAAGCTTTTAGTTCAAAAAATTCTATAGTAAAGGTAATAACTCTACTATCTATGCCTAAAATTTCTAACTAAAGCTTCTAATAATCTATCTATAAGAGATGATATTCGATAGAAGGAACGGAATATTCGAAAGAATAAATCGAATAGAAAGAGGGAAGAAAGAAGGAGATTTACCTCAAGCAAAGAGCTCGGGATATTTAGCTAACATTTTAGCTTCGGGTTCCCAAGTTTCTGCTTCAACGTTTCCACAACGCCAAAGGATACGAACTAAGGGTACCACTTTGTTTCTGAGTTGCTTGCTAGCCCTTTCAAGTATACGAATCGGCCTTTCTTCCAAAGCCAAATTAGGTTCCAAGTCCAACACTTCTTCTTGAATAATATGACTCGGATCACTAATATACTTCTTCAATTGAGAAACATGGAACACATCATGAACTTTACTCAAGTTCGGAGGTAATTCCAAACGATAAGCAACGGGACCAACTCTCTTTAGCACACGAAACGGTCCAATATATTTAGGACTCAACTTTCCCTTCACTCCAAACCGTTTCACTCCTTTCATTGGTGACACTTTAAGGAATACACGGTCATCAACATCAAATTCAAGTGGTCGACGACGAACATCGGCATAGGATTTTTGTCTATCTTGAGCGGCTTTCATTCGCTCTCGAATGACTTGAACTTGATCAATTGTTTCAGTCACTATATCGGGACTCAACATATGACCATCCTGGACTTAATCTCAACAAACAGGACTACGGCACTTCCTACCGTATAAAGCCTCGTACGGTGCCATCTTGATAGAAGCACGGTAACTGTTGTTATAAGAAAATTCAACCAGAGGCAAACACTTCTCCCAAGAAACGTGAAAGTCTAAAGCACAAGCTCGGAGAAGATCTTCCAAAGTTTGGATCGTCCTCTCGGTTTGACCATCAGTAGCGGCATGAAAAGTTGTGCTCATCAACAATTTACTACCCATGGCTTCTTGTAAAGCCGTCCAAAATCGGGAACAGAATCTCGGATCACGATCCGAAACTATATCTTTAGGAACTCCATGGTAGCGTACTATCTCTTTCACATAAGCACCAGCTAAGACCTCTATATTCCAAGTTTCTTTGATAGGCACGAATCTGGCACACTTGGTTAGACGGTCTACAATAACCCAGATGGCATCCTTTCCACTAGAAGTTCTAGGTAAAGCCATCACGAAGTCCATAGAAATAGACTCCCATTTCCAAAGAGGAATTTACAAAGGTTGTAGCAAACCTCCGGGTCTTTGATGTTCGATCTTCACCTTCTGACAAGTAAGACATTTACTAACATACTCCTTTACTTCAATCTTCATCCTAGGCCACCAAAACTGTGGTCTCAAATCTTTATACATTTTGTCACCGCTAGGATGAATAGAATAAGGAGAAAGGTGAGCTTCATCAAGTATTCTCTTTCTCAACTCGGCACTTCTCGGAACATACATTCTACCATGGTAACGAAGGTAGCCATCATTATCCACCACCCAATCCTTAGCTTGCCCAAGTAGCATTTTTGCTCGTATGGCGATGAAAGTAGCATCCTCCGGTAAATAAGTACGAATCTCTCGATAGAAATCGGGTTCCGCAGTCAAAGCACCAAGATAATCGAATCCTTTCCCAACAAACTGTATCTCAAGCTTCTGAAATTCTGATACTAGTTCATCGGGTAAAGTACCAAGAGCATTTAATGAATGACTAGTCTTTCTACTCAAAGCATCTGCCACAACATTTGCCTTTCCCTCATGGTAAATCAACTCAGCATCATAATCATTCACTAACTCTAACCATCTTCTCTGCCTCATATTCAACTCCTTCTGAGTAAAGATGCACCTCAAGCTTTTATGATCGGTATAGATTCGACAATGAACTCCAATAAGATAGTGTCTCCAAGTTTTCAAAGCATGCACCACAGCTGCTAACTCAAGATCATGAGTCGGGTAGTTCACTTCATGAACCCTGAGTTGTCGAGAAGCATATGCAATGACTTTTCTATTCTGCATTAAGACACATCCCAAACCATGCTTAAAAGCATCACAATAGACATCATAATCAGCTTCATCATCTGGTAAAGTCAACACCGATGCAGTAGTCAATCTCTTCTTTAATTCCAAGAAGGAAATTTCACATTCATCGGTCCAGATATACTTTGCTTCCTTCTTTAGCAATTGAGTCATCGGTCTTGCTAACTTAGAGAAATCTTTCACAAACCGACGGTAATAACCCGCTAAACCAAGGAAACTCCGAATCTCGGACACATTGTTCGGACTTTTCCATTCCACCACGGCCTCAATTTTAGCTGGATCGACCATAACACCTTCTTTTGAAATGACATGACCAAGGAAAGATACCTCGGGCAACCAAAATTCACATTTGGAGAACTTAGCATACCATTTTTGGCGTCGAAGAACACCCAAAATGATTCGAAGGTGATCAGCATGTTCTTCCTCAGATTTAGAAAAGATCAAAATATCATCAATGAATACCACAACACATTTATCGAGGTACTCGCTGAAGGTACGATTCATCTGATCCATGAATATTGCTGGAGCGTTAGTCAAACCGAATGGCATCACGTTAAATTCGAAATGACCATACCTCGAGCTAAAAGCAGTCTTGGGAATATCTGCTTCACGAACGGGAATTTGATGATAACCCGATCTAAGATCAATCTTTGAAAAAGTTGAAGCACCACGTAACTGGTCAAAGAGATCATTAATACGTGGAAGTGGATATTTATTTTTGATTGTGACACGGTTCAACTCACGATAATCAATGCACAGTCGCATAGAACCGTCTTTCTTTTTGACAAAGAGCACGGGCGCACCCCAAGGAGAAGCACTAGGCCTAATAAAGCCCTTCTCAATCAAATCATCAAGTTGAATTCTCAACTCTTTCAATTCGGAAGGAGCCATACGATAAGGAGCTTTAGCAATTGGTCCAGTTCCAGGAACTAGATCAATGGAAAATTCAACATCTCTTTCAGGAGGAATTCCGGGTAATTCATCGGGAAAAATATCGGGATATTCACAAACAATAGGAACATCCTTCAAAGGAGGAAGAGAAGAATCAGAAGTAGTCACTACGCATAGAAACGCTTGATGACCCTTCTTCAAAACACTCATCATTTTCATAGCTGAGATTAACTTCACACTAGCTTGCTTTCTAACTCCTTGATAAGATATACGAGTACCCAAAGGACTTTTAAGAATAATCTTCTGGTCACGGCATTCAAATCGAGCATGATAAGTAGATAACCAATCCATGCCCAGAATGATATCAAACTCTTCAAGAGGGAATCGAAGAAGATTAGCCGGAAAAGTAGATCCGTTTATTGATACAGGAATGTCCGAATGAAGATAAGAGCATGAAAACACATCTCCGGACGGTAAAGATATAGGAGTACTTTCTCCGACTGAAGCTTTGAGAGGTAATTTATCGGATAATCTCATCGAAATAAAAGACAAAGAAGCTCCCGTATCAAATAAAATTAAACACGGTATTTCATAAACTGAAAACATACCAGTCACAATGTCTGGTTGAGCATCGGCCTCAGCGCGGCTCATAATGAAAATTCGACCCTTCGGTCTCCCAGAAATAGCTGGTGTAGAAGATGTCTTCTTCTTATCAGGACATTCATTAAACTTGTGTCCCGGTTTCTGACAATTAAAGCACACAAGTGGCTTGTTGAAACAGCCAATACCGGGATGCATAGACATCTTGCACCTAAAACAGATACGACCCTTAAGATCGTTGTTGTTGCTCGGGAAGATTGGACGGTTTCTCTGAGTTGCTTGTCCACTCTGAAAATTCCTCCTCTTGTTTGGGTAAGAGGAGGGAAAGGAAGGTCGAGAAGTAGGATACAACGGTCTCTTACCAAAGGCATTAGGAGCAACATAAGAGGCACGAGCCTCGTCGGCAATCTCGCGGATTGAACTCTCTGCCCAAATAGCATCATTGTAGATAGAGACAAAAGAAGTAGAACCCCTACTGATCTTGCCCTTCACCAGAGGAGAAAGCTTCCCTAGGTAAAAGAATGCTTTGTCTTCCTCCCTTGAAATAAGCCGAGTGGCATAATGAGCCAACTCGTTGAACTTTGTGGTGAACTCCTGAACTGAGAGAACTCCTTGTTTGAAGTCCATGAATTCCTTCAGTTTTTGCTGCCTCAATTCATCCGGGTAGAACCTCGCCTCCAATAGCTCACGGAAACGAGTCCAACCAAAATCGGGTTCCAACTTAGAAGTAGGGCCAGAAAGTGACCACCACTGATCAACTTCCTTCACTAAAAAGTGGGAAACAAGACGGACTTTATCCGTTTCAAGAACATCATAAAGAGAAAAGTACTTCTCCATTTCACGTATCCATTCCGAAAGCTTAATGGGATCTACTTCACCACCATAGGTTTTGGCTTGGCTCCTAAATAGTTGTGAAGCAACCCATGTACAACTCCCATGTCTCTCACGGTCGGGAGGAGGATTAGGAATAGGATTCTGCTGTTGATTTTGTTGATTTTGTTGATTCTGAATAATAAGAGTAAGAGCTGCTAGGATCGTGTTGTCAATTCTCGGAGGCATCTTGCAAAATAAAACACAGATTAGTACTTATCATATAGCAAGCACAAAGAGACTACAACATAATCCTAATCTACCCATCCTACCATTCTATCTCACAAGTTTATTATTTTATTATGGTCAAGTTATTTATGCAAGGGTACACAAACGTGCGTCGGGAGCGAAAATGCTCTGATACCAACTGTGACACCCTCAAATTTTGCGGAAAGATAAACAAGTAATTTAAATAAATAAAAGATGAGAATACGTTTTTAATAGGTTCACTTTAGTGAAAATCGGTAAATTTTAAAACCGGAACCTATCATTAAATATATTCATCAAAACAAAGGTGTCTTAAAGAAAAAGGTTCATAAAAAAAAGGGAATAATATTATACAAAAGAAGTATCCAAAACGGGAGACATATCTCCCGTATAAATACGGAAATAAAAGAGTGTATAATAATATACAATCCTAAGAACCGAATATAGGTCCAAGGTAAATACTTCACTCGCTAGCTCGTCAATGTACCCAAGTATGCATCACAAAACTGCCAACCGCATTAAATATAAACACGGAAGCCACAGTCAGTGGGGAGTAACTCCGAGTTCTCCCAGCCACGAAATGTCAAGTTTAATAAAACAGGAATAACATAAAAGAGATGTATATGGAAAATACAACACTTTAACATATACGATATGCTTTTCATGTTATGAATACAATTAACTAACATATAACCTATCATATGAAAGCTATCATGTGAATCTGATAATAACCTATAACACGAGGTAGGGAAGCTGGTATGATAGATAGAGGTTGTACATTTTCAAACATGGCCATATTACACTCAAACCCTAATCATACAAGACTATCATGTGAATAGTTTAACAACCGGTAATCCAAACGCATAAACCGTAGCCCGGCTGGCATCTCACCTTCTAGAACTCATAGAATCATACAAACATGAAAGACCAATACTTCTACAAACAGGCATAAGTTCTTAGAACAGTCGATAGAAGACTTCTGTAACTCGAGTCTATACCACAAGGTAGGAAAACATCCTAGTCCTCGACTGATCAGACCTAGCGACAACAGCTAACCCATTCCCTGTCTCATTACCAACAGTACATGAGAATCTCTACTAGGCGACCCCCTAAGCAGAGTTGGCTAGTACTTAAGCTGGCTCCATTCCCAAAGTGGAAGCAATTAGGCAGCCATGCCCCAGCTTGGAGATAAACCCCCCAAGCCGTGACACAAAAGCTATTAACCATGAACTATATACTCGTTAAAGATAGTAGGGCCTATCAATGTCATGGTCCAAGCTACTCATTTAGAATTAGAATGGTCAAGACGTCATATACTCATAATTCTCTATGGGTACTTAGTCAACACGACATATATCATATAATCAAACAGTCACGGAAAAAACTTCCTATCATGTGACTAATTGCATATAAGTCATATTCAAATATCCTATCGCCTCATATCTACTAAGGCTCATTCATTCATTAAATAAAACCTTACTTGAAGACAAATCCCCGACCCGAGTCCCGCGACGGGTCATCAGTCAAAACGGGGCTGACTAGATCTTAGTTTGACCAAACCCGTTTTGTCAAACCGGCTAGAAACAGAGTCTTTACCATTTAGACTTGAACATAAAATCATCATATTCATTTCATGCTATTTTATTCCAACTTCTAACATGTGAATTATTAAATCTTACGAAAACCCGCTTGACTTAAAGGATATCAAATTAAACGACAATCTCGTATTATAATTTCTAACATGTGAGAAATAATAATATTATGAAAACCTTTTAAATAAATAATTTACTTATTAAAATTTTCCACTTGCTAAATATTACAAAACACGATAAAATAACAATAACTCAAAAACCGTCACAAGTCCAAAGGGAGGACCCACGGCCTGTTTTGGGCCGAGAATAAACCGGGCCTGGACTGGGCCCACGGGCCTGGTTTGGGCTGTTTTGGTCGACTTTCCTAAAAGCCGTTTCTTAATATTTCCCGCATGCTTAACATATTTAAAACCCGTCAAAACAACAACAAAACAATCAAGTATCGACACAAACCAAAAGACCAAATCCCGGACCAACCCAGACCGGCCTCGACCGGGCCTGAACCGGCCTGAACCGGCCTGGTTTGGGCATGGTTTTCCAGCCACCTTACACGGCTCCACCAACAAACAAATCCCAAGTTATTTCCAACATGTTTTAATTAACAAACAACCATTTTAACAACCAATTTAAACATCATCCATACAAAAATCATGATTATGAACAAATCATCCAAATATGTCAAGAACACTAAACATATTAAAAATTCATACAACATAATAAAAATAACCACTTATCATGTTACTACCTAAAACCGTAAATAACAATAACATAAACAAAAACAAAAGATATGTAACATTAATTCGTCGAGTAACTCGGAATCGTTACCTTAGCTAGCACAAAAGCAAGTAGCACCCAAAATAAGAACTAAAGAAATAAGAAACCCGTCTACTAGTCTTCTCCTAAAATATACGAGTCACCAAACTCGTCTTCAAAATCTTCCTATAAGAAATGACAAGAAAAACATTATTAGAATTAAAACGTGATTTTCCATAATTAAAGTGTTGAAAACGATTTTGTCGGAATTGAAAATAAACCGTACTTGAAGATGGAGAGCGAAGAGGAGATTCTAGAAATATAAGTTAGGACAGATTTGAATAAGAAATGAAGGTTTTGTGATGATTTAGCTCAAGAACGACGAAGAACGATGAAGAATGATGAAGAACGATTAAAGAAAGTATTAATTAGATCTTAAGTTGATTTGTTGTAAAATGAAAAGATAGTTAGTGAGTAAGTGGGAGATTGGGCCGTGTAAATATAGAGGAATTATGGAGTCGGGTTTTGAAATTGTTGTTACGGGATTGACTCGGGTTTTATAATTATATTACGGTAATTGTTTAGATATAATTATATATTAAGTTAATTAAACCAAATATCTAGATATTATGTTATTGTAATGAAAAGAAAGAAAATATCTAGTCCTATGAGAGGGTGAGAGAGCCGTGTGGTTTAGGTAGTAGTCGGGTCTGATTTTAAGCGATTTGCGTAATTTTCGTTGACGGATCGATAAAGTAACAAATATCTTAGATATTCGTATTAGTTTAATCGAAAGAATTAAAAGATCTAAAGTGAGTGGAAAAAGATGACATGGGGCGTGTGACTCATGCCATAGTCGGGTTTCGGGTTTGTTTCGGGATTTAAGTTGACTCTGGAATAGTTAAATGACGTTCGGGATTAAACCGTAAAACCTTGTCATAAATTCTGAATAAAATCAAAATAATTATATTAAATTATCATAAATTCAAATAAATCTTAATAAAAATAAAATAAATTTATTATTTTTCAAATATAATTTCGGTCTTTAAATTTACGAGGTGAGTCGGAAAAGTCAACGAAAGTCAAAGTTGACTTAAAACGGGATTCTCATGGAATCTCGCAGAAATTCCAAATACGAACTCGGAATTTCCAAATTCGACTGGAAACAATAAATTCTAAATTAAAACTTAAATTTACTGAAAAGTATCCGTAAAATATTTTCCCTAGAAAAATAGGGTACTTTTCGGGTTGTTACAGAGTGAGTGGTTCTTGGTACTCCAATTTTGGAATGGACTTTATGAAGATGCTAGGGGAATTTTGAACATGGGATCAAATGGAAGGTTCACG
Source organism: Heliosperma pusillum (assembly GCA_022085475.1). Lineage (NCBI taxonomy): Eukaryota > Viridiplantae > Streptophyta > Magnoliopsida > Caryophyllales > Caryophyllaceae > Heliosperma > Heliosperma pusillum. The sequence goes on along the minus strand of JAIUZE010036641.1, from coordinate 133,204 downwards.
GAAGTAGATGATACTCAAACTTGGGCAAGAATAGAGGAGATGGCGGCCCATAACTCACAATTTAGTAGGCCAAGGCAAACTCCTAGGGGAAAGCATGAGGTGGGCTCCGTCACCCTTATGGGAGCCGACTTTGGAGCTCAACTTAGCTCTTATATGGAAGCAATTAATTCAAAATGGACCAACAAACGGCTCTATTCCAACAAGCTCAAAGCTCATTAACCCAACAACCTATGCAACAAGTGAATGTTATGGTGATGGCACCAAGCTTACCTCAAGGGGGTTGTGAATGTTGTGGAACATTTGGTCATGATCCTCAAGAATGTAGAGGATCCGTGGAACAAGTGAATGCCTTTCAATCTTATAGGCAAGGAACTTCCTACTCCAACTTTTACAATGAGAACACAAAGAACCACCCAAATCTCTCATATAAAAGCCAAAATGTTCAAAACCCCCAACCACAACCATATGTTGCTCCACCCATGAGAAACAATCAACAAAACTTTCAAAGACCACAATACAATCAAAATCAACCTTCATACAATCAAAACCAACCTTCCTGCAATCAACCACACTACAACCAAAATCAATACAACCCACCACCACAAAATCAACCTCCCATGCAACCACAAGTTGGGGATCCAAACTTGGACATTCACAAAACGATTCTCCAATTGCAAAAAGACAACCAAGACAAAGGTATTATCATCAATAACATCCTTGCCCACAATAAAATTCTTGAAACTCAAGTGACCCGAATAGCCTCGGGGAGTTCCTCTAGGGGAAAGGGTCAATTACCTCCTCAAGGTAACCCACCTAGAAATAAAACCGCCAATGCCATACATTTGAGGTGTGGAAAGAGTTATGAGGGACCAAGAATGCCAATTGAAGATGATAATGGTGAGGGAGACAAAGTGGAAGATGATGGACCAATTGAAAATGAAGTTGTTGAATTGGATGACAAGGAGGAAGAGTGCTCTTCGAGTGAGCAAGTTGTTGTCGAAAAGAATGATGATGTGGTAACAACGAACAAGAAGGTCGAGGAGCCTATTGTGATAAGGCTACCTTTTCCTTCTAGACAAGCCAAAACAAAGCTTGACAAGCAATTAGGCAAGTTCATGGACATTGTCAAGAATTTGGAGGTCTCCATTCCATTAACCGACCTCATCACTCAAATTCCCGCCTATGCAAAATTCATGAAAGACATCCTTACAAGGAAGAATTCATTGAGTGGAGTTGAAACCGTGGCATTCACCGGTGAGTGTAGTGCGTTTCTACAAAACCCAGCCCCTCCAAAATTGAAAGATCCGGGTAGTTTCTCCATCCCATGCACCATAGGCAATCTAACAATTGACAAGGCCTTGTGTGATTTGGGAGCTAGTGTGAGTGTGATGTCATATTCCGTTTGTGAGAAACTTGGCATGGGGGAACTTAAATGCACAAACATCACACTCCAAATGGCGGACCGATCTACAAAGCAACCTGTGGGTGTATTGGAGGATGTCCCGGTTAGAATTGGGAAGTTCTTCATTCCGGCGGACTTCATAGTTCTTGATATGGCGGAGGATTCTCAAATCCCCATTATTCTCGGGAGGCCATTCTTGCACACCGCCGGAGCGGTGATTGATGTGAAACACGGGAGGCTAACCCTTGAGGTGGGAGATGAGAAAATTACATTCAACTTGCAAAATGTCATGAAAGCTCCAAATCTTGGAGAATCTTGTTATTTCATTGATATCATCGATGCATTTGTTGAAGAAGTGACACCTAGCTTCTTTATGAGGGACCCTTTAGAGGCTATCTTGACTTTGGAGCCAAGGGATATCATGGAGGAGCTACATGGGTTTGAGTTCGACTTACTTGAAGCAACTTTGGAAGGAGAGGAGCTCGATGAACAACAATGTTTAAGACTCGAGTCTATCATCCAAACCTCTTGTGCGGTAGATATTGCGGTAGAGGTACAAGCTCCTTCTCTTAAACCCATTCCTTCTAACTTAGCATATGCTTATCTTGATGAGTCGAAGTGAAAACCTGTGATCGTAAATGCTAACCTTGATGATAATCAATTAAATGCATTGTTGTGTGTTTTGAGAAAACATGAGAGAGCTATTGGTTATAGCTTGGATGATTTGAAGGGGGTTAGCCCGGAATTGTGTATGCATAGAATCCATATGCATGATGATCATGAGCCAAGAAGGCAACCCCAAAGAAGACTAAACCCCACCTTGCAAAAGGTAGTCAAAGGTGAAGTTATGAAGCTACTTGATGCCGGGATCATCTACCCAATCTCTTACTCCGATTGGGTTAGCCCCGTGCAAGTGGTGCCAAAGAAAGGTGGCACCACGATAGTGAAGAATGATAAAGATAAACTAGTGCCTACTAGGGTAGTGACGGGATAGAGAATTTGCATAGATTATAGGAGGTTGAATGCCTCAACAAGAAAACATCATTTCCCCCTTCCCTTCATTGATCAACTCCTAGAAAGACTTGCCTCAAACAAGTATTTTTGCTATTTAGATGGATACTCGGGATTCTTCCAAATCCCAATCGACCCAATTGACCAATCTAAGGGGTTGTTTGGTTACCCCTTCTATAACACAGGAATTGCAATTCATGTGATTTGCAAAATAAGTGGGTTGTTTGTTTACCCAAAATCACATGAATTGAAGTTCCATAGGAACTCTAATTCCTCCATAATGGAGGAAGTTGCTTACCTAGGTCCCCCTAGGTAAGTGGAAATTCCTATGTAATTGACTTCCTATATCACAACCAAACAAGCTTCCTCCATTTCATGTCAATTGCAAATCATGTGAATTATTACTTCCTTGGAAGTGCAATTCCCCCTTGCGAACCAAACGACCCCTAAGACTACATTCACATGCCCTTATGGCACTTTTGCCTATAGGATAATGCCATTCGGCCTTTGCAATGCCCCGGCTACATTCCAACGATGCATGATGAACATTTTTTCCGATTACATTGAATCTATCATGGAAGTTTTTATGGATGATTTTAGTGTGTATGGGAAATACTTTGATTTGTGCTTGCATAACTTGTCTTTGGTGTTGGAAAAATGTGAAGAAGTGAGTCTTGTTTTGAGTTGGGAGAAATGTCACTACATGGTAAATGAATGGGTAGTTCTCGGTCATGTCATCTCGGAAAAGGGTATCCAAGTTGATAGAGCTAAGGTGGAAGTGATTGAGCAATTACCCCCACCTTCAAACCTTAAAGGGGTGAGAAGCTTCCTTGGTCATGCCGGCTTTTATCGCCGGTTCATCAAGGACTTCTCCAAAATTGCTAAACCACTTACACAACTTCTCCTCAAGGATACCCCTTTCCATTTTATTAATGAGTGTGTTGAGGCATTTGCTAGGATAAAGGAAGCTCTTATCTCGGTCCTGTCATGCAATCCCCGGATTGGGAATTGCCATTTGAAGTGATGTGCGACGCAAGCGATTATGCCGTTGGCGCGGTTCTTGGCCAACGGAAGGACAAAGCTTTGCATGCCATCTACTATTCTAGCAAGACCCTTGATGAAGCACAATTTAACTATGCAACAACGGAAAAAGAGCTTCTTGCTATTGTTTTTGCTCTTGATAAGTTCCGTTCATATTTGATTGGCTCCAAAGTCATTGTTTATACGGACCATGCCGCACTTAAATATTTGCTTGCCAAGAAAGAAGCTAAGCCCCGCCTCATTAGATGGATCCTTCTCTTACAAGAATTCGATTTGGAGATAAGAGATAAGAAGGGTGCGGAAAATGCGGTGGCGGACCACTTGTCCCGGCTATGCTACAATGGAAGTAAAGACGACATGCCTATCAATGATTCATTCCCGGATGATTTTCTCTTTGCCATTAATTAAACCATTCAAAATCAAGAACCTTGGTTTGCGGACTTTGCCAACTACATTGTGGGTGGTGTTCTTCGACCGGGCATCAACCACAATCAAAAGAAGAGGTTTTTGTTTGAAGCTAAGAGATATTTTTTGGGATGATCCTTTGTTGTTCAAGGAGTGTGGTGATGAGATGTATAGAAAATGTGTTCCTTAATGGAAGTATGAAGATATCATGAAAGGATGCCATTCCTCTGCTTATGCAGGGCACCATGGGGCAAGCAAGACCGTTGCAAAAATACTTCAATCCGGGTTCTTTTGGCCCTCTATGTTCCAAGATGTTAAGCACTTTGTCCAATGTTGCGATGCTTGTCAACGCACCGGCAACATCTCTTGGAGGAATGAGATGCCTCAAAGGGGGATTCTTGAGGTGGAAGTGTTTGATGTGTGGGCAATAGACTATCAAGGCCCCTTTATTTCTTCAAAAGGGAATAGGTACATTCTAGTGGCCGTTGACTACGTGTCCAAATGGGTTGAGGCGGTGGCTTCCCCTACCAACGATGCCAAGGTTGTCATCAATTTCCTAAAGAAGATCATCTTCCCCCGGTTTGGAGTACCTAGAGCTCTAATAAGTGATGGAGGCAAGCACTTTCATGAAAAACGACTTAACTCACTACTCCTTAAATACGGTGTTCATCATCGTACCGGTTTGGGGTATCATCCCCAAACAAGTGGGCAAGTCGAAATCTCCAACAAAGAAATCAAATCTATCCTTGAAAAAGTGGTCTCAAAGCATCGTAAAGATTGGAGTTCAAAGCTCGACGACACACTATGGGCATATAGGACGGCATTCAAAACTCTTATTGGAATGTCGCCTTATAAGTTGGTGTATGACAAGTCTTGCCATTTGCCCATAGAGCTCGAATACAAGGCATATTGGGCGATCAAAGAACTAAATCTTGATGCAAAACTGAGTGGTGACAAGAGATTACTCCAATTACAAGAGCTCGAGGAGTTCCGCCTCAAATCTTATGAAAATGCCCAATCTTACAAGGAGAAGACCAAACTCATTCACGACAAGAAGATCCTCAAAAGGGATCTCCAATGTGGAGACAAGGTTCTTCTATTCAACTCGAGGTACAAGTTATTTCCCGGGAAGCTAAAATCCCGGTGGTCGGAACCATTCTTGATCACCGAGGTAGGGAGATATGGGGACTTCGAGTTGGCAAGAAAAGATGGCCAAAGATTCAAAGTGAATGGGCAACGAATTAAGCTCTACAAGGAAGGTTCTCTCATCGGGGTAGTCGAGGCTTTGTACCTCAAGCCGACTACCCTTCATTAATTCTTGAACAAGAACGGGTTTTGTGAAGTCCCCCAAGAATCACAAATTTGTATATATTTCTAACTCATTTACTAATGCTTGGTAGATATTAGTTTTCATGGAAATTGGTTAAATTGACGATAATGAGGTCGAATTTTTGTTTGGCCAATTGAATCATTACAATTTCCCATTACTTAGTTAATTTTGTAAATTTTTGGTGCAATTTTTGTCAATGAGAGTGTAAGGGAGGGATTTAATGTGGTTTGTGATTGTTTTGTAAGATGAAATGAAGGAGATATGGAGGAACGATAATGGAGAAGCGAGAAATCGAACAAGAGTGAAGAATTTTGGTTCTAAAGGTCGAAAATAGGCGAGTCACGGTCGTGAGATTTGAGTCACGTCTGTGACTGGTGAAGCAAAAGAAGTGAATTCACGAAAAAACCGTTTCACGACCGTGAAAAGACATCTCACGGTCGTGAAACTTGTTTCACGGTCGTGAAAGTCATTTCACGGTCGTGAAGTATCGTTAAAAGCTTAACCTTGCTTTGCCAAATAGTTCACGGTCGTGAAGCCAGTTTCACGGTCGTGAAACTCAAGTCAAGCCCGTGACTTCTATTTCACGGTCGTGAAACTACTTACCCGTGATCTAACCGTGACTTTCCTTTCTTTTTCTTCCTTCTTATCCCTTTCCTCATCTTCTTCATTCAACCACATAAACACACATCCTAACACCTTATCTCACTAAAAAAACTCAAAACTCCCTCAAAACCTCATCAAATCACCTCAAATCTTCCCCAAATTGCTACAAAAACCCTTCTTCTTCAATTATAAACACAAAAAGAACCATTCTTTCACCTTATAAACACCAAAAAACTCAAAAACATCGATTTTTAAACCTAGGGTTTCAAAAATCCGAATTTGGGGATCCATTTTTTGGGTTAGTTTTCAAGCTTTCTACTTCAATAGAAAGTAGTTTAGGGGTTAATTGAAGGTTTTGCAAGTGTTTGTAATCGTTTTTAGAAGTTTCGTTTAGCAATTTTTTCTTTTTGAAAAGCTTGTGTTCTTTGAACAACAATGGTGGGACAAGGGAGAGGCAAGGCAGCAGCATCAAGGACTACAAAGAGAAGGAGGGGAAGCGGGTCCAACAACCCAAACCCGGATGAAGACTTAGAGGTTGAGCAACTTCCGAATTTTCCGGAAGTCGTCTTTGAGACGGACGCTCATAGGCAAGCCTTTGAAGGGATTCAAGGTTTGGAAATTGAGCCTACCGTCTTTCTTTGCCACGACGTCATACGTCGTTTAGGCTTGACGGAACATATGCAAAATTTTTTCGCGGCTACAGGTATGACAACTTTGTTTTCCATGCATGAGCTCCCCTACTGGAGTCTCACGCTTGAATTTTTGAGTAGTTTAAATAGTTGTGTGAATGCTGATAATAAACCTTGTTTTTGTTTCCGTCTTGCCAACACTTCGCATGTCGTCCCCATGAATGATTTTGTTGCCATATTGGGGTTAGAAATCCCTTCTAGAAGGGATTCTGAGGAGCCTAAGGGATATAATTTAAGCCCGCTTTGGGAGGCCTTGACCGGAAGGGTTTTGACCGATTTCCGTCGGAATTCGGCCCTCTTAATTCACCACCCTGTGCCCCGTTTTTGGCACAGGTTAGTGTCAGGTACCTTTCTCTATCGACAAGAGCCGAACAACCTAACCCAGCTTGACCTGACCCTCTTAAAGTCGCACATGAATGTGCAAGGGTCGAGGGAGACCTTCACATTTCCCCTTATGAATGAAATTTTTAGGAGGTGGAGGAAGTTGGGAAAGACCACCGTAGCGCGTAAACAGACGGTGGTCATAGGGGGTTTGGTAACTTTTCTGGCTAAGCACTTTGACCCCGACTTTAATAGTGATGGGGCGTATGAGGCTTTATCCGGGGGGATACTTCTAGACGAGACTTTCCTAATCCACTCAAATTGGATTAGGATTGACCGGGCTAAGGGTTTTCTTTGGGTGATCAAGGATGCCACACCCTTTTACCTAACTTGTCATAGACTCCCGCCTTTCGCGCCTAGGACCAACTTAGTTGATAGGCGGCCTAGCTACCTGCTACCGGTGACGATGGCAGGTGGTAGGGCCTCTTCTAGTGGCGCTTGGGAGAAGGGAGAGTCTCCCCAGCAACCTCGACCCCGACCCAGACCTACACCGAGTCTTAGTGCACCTCAAGTAACATTGCCTGTTCCCCCTTTTCCCCTACCACATCTACAAGCACCTTACCCCCCACCCAGTTATGTGAATATTCCCCCTACCCCTTTGAGTACCAGGGGTATGTTCTCCCCGAACCTACCATCCCCCCCCCCCCAAGGTGACTACCTGACCGGTCTCATGCAGAACATGCATTTGAACATGCATGAAGACCGGGTGAATAATTATTATGCCTCCTACCCCAACTATTATTTGCTGGCTAACCAAGGGTACATTGACCCGAATGGTTTTTTGCCAAGCTGGGCACAACGTGATGTGTTGTTCCCCAACCTTAGAAACCAGGGAGGGGTTGGCGGCATGGAGACCGGGGGAGACCAAGGGAATCGGGAAGAGGGTGGTGGTAGTGGGGGGCGGGATAAGGATGAGGATGAGATGGAGACCTTTTGAGGAGGTTTTGTGTTTTGTTTGATAATTGGAAGAGTCGGAGTGGTGTCTAGGTGGCTTGTTTAGCATCTACCTCCTCCCCTCTAGTGTGTGTTTCCTTCTCTCCTCTCTTTGATTGATATGAATTGCTTCTTTAACATGTAAATTTTTTTTGTGTTGTGTTGGTTGGCCTCGGTAACATTGGAGGCGGGTGTCCATTCCATCGGACACTAATCTTTTGCTCCTTCTTGAAAAATCCAAAATGACAAACCACATGCATTGCATTTAGATAATCCTCATGCATCACGTAGTTGCACTTTTAGGTGCCATTTTTGGACTTTCCCGTGGTTGGTACCCCTATGAGGGGCATTGCATTTATGCACTTTACCGCCGCGATGAGACTCCGCTATGGCACACCTTGTTTTCCTTTTTATCTAGACTTTCTTGTGGGAGGTACCCCCATGAGGGGCATTGCATTTATGCACATTACCACCGCAACGAGACTTTAGATTAGCATATAGTTTAGCTTGCATTTACTTAGATCATGCACTTTGTATTATATCATTTTGCATTTAGTTTTAGGAATATTGATTAATTCATGCATTTCATATAGAAATAGTTCATTTGCATAACTAACCCTCTTGTTTATATTGTTCATATTGTGAATATTCATCAAAAATCAAAAAACCCAAAAACAAGTTTTTATTTTTCGAAATATTTAAAAACCCAAAAACATGTTCTTTTCCTTTTAGAAAACCATTTAAAATCCAAAAACATGTCTTTCTTTACTTTCAATAATCCCATTTCATACATTGAGGACAATGTTTGTTCCTATGTGGGGGATGAGAAACTATTTTCATAGTTTGAAAATTTTGAAAAAAATCCAAAAACATGTTTTATTTTGCATTTAAAATCATTCAAAAATCCAAAAAAATTGAAAAAGTTTGAAAAATCCTAAAAATTAGCTTGTTTATATCTTACTTTGTATATATTTGCATTGCTTGTTCTTCTAACCTCCATACATAGGTCCGCTACACATCGCTGAAGAGACTTATAGAAGGGATTAAGAAGACCGCCATGGTATGATCGTTCTTATTCCTTCCCCTTCTTTCTTTCTTTACTTCTTATCGCATGAGGAGTTTGGAGGAATTGTTGATGATTGCGATGTGGATTTTGATGAATTGGCGGTTGTGTGACTTATGTGCTGTTAGGGGGTTCCATTAGATTAATTGTCACGTAGTTCACTAGAGCATTTGCATTAGGTTGTATATATGTTGCTTAATTCTAGATCATGGCATATAGTTGCATTTAGGAGAACTTTTTGAAATGCCTAATTTGGAAATTGAACAAGCTTGGATAAGCCGGTGTAGATACTTTTTTGCTTAGCACTTTGCCTATTAAAATAGATTTTGAAACACCTTTTAATGTGTATTTTTAGTATAATTTTCGCACTGTTTCCTAGAGCCTAGTCAAGGGCTTGCATTTACCATCTTGACCATCCCCATGGTGTGAAAATTCCTTGGTGAACGCTTTCTGATCGTGCTTGTCGTGAGCCCGATACAAAGATAAATTACCTAGACTAGGCTAATAACAAATTAATGTAATTAGGGAAGTAGGGGTCGATCCTCAGGGAGATGGTGTTTCCTATGGAATGTGAAATGTCTCGCAATTGGGTTTTATCTAATGAGGTTTTGGGTTTTGGGATTTTGATTTCTAAACTATTGAAACGCATAAATAAAAACAAAATAAAAGCAAACTAAAATGAAAACACTAAAGCTAATGATGAATTAACAATGATGAAAGCATCTAGGGAAGTAGGTTCACACATGTAGATTGACATATTGACGAAATTGGATTTAAGATATGCAAATAATTCGTTGTGAGTTCGTAAGAATGATGTGTTCATTACAATCATAGATAAGATGGTCTAGCAGGCATTTAGGCGATTTACTAGGTCTTAATCTACCATGTCATGCTTTGTCTATTCAATTCACGTATCTCTACTTTGGAAAAGAATTCCATTTTAGTCGATGATTTCCGGCCAGAAATCGCTAACTATCATTATAGTCCAAACATGCATAGACACGATGTTTTAAAAGCACAATTTCTTTTATCCAATTAACATCTTTTAATCAATCTAACATGGCTACCCCACACCCTAGAAAGGTGACTACTCACTCATGACGATATCTAAGTCTAAGATGATATTAACAATGAAAACTAGGATAGACATGCTTATTTGATTTTGACTCTTTATATGGCGATAATAACGACGCTAATTGATAATCTAAGAAATGAAATTACAATTATAACGATACTAAATGAATCTAAGATAATATGTAAAGAGAATAACAATCAAAATGGGAAACAATAAAGACATTAAACGAAAGATAAAGTAGGAATACATGTATGACGATCAATGACGATAATGATAACAATAATAGAAAATCCTTGCACATAATAATCGATCCACCAATTACAACGCTTGAATCACACAAAGGAGATTACAAGGATGAAATTCTTATTGATCTAAGCTAAAGGACAGAAATAAACTAAGAACTAAAGACTAAAGAAGAAAATGAGAGAAGGGAGGCTAGTTCCCCCTCCTCCTAATCTAAGGAGAAATGTAAGAAGAGAAGAGAAGAGAAGTATGAAGAGGTGTATTGAGAAGAGGGGTTGGAGCTCTCTTTATATAGCATTAGGGTTTCGTGGGGAAGGGGTCGAGCATTGAACATATAGGACAAAAATAGGAAGTTGAAGCATTTTGCGCGGAGCAGCGAACATCCCCGATAGGGTACACACTTACCCGATCGGGTAAGTGGCATTCCAGGTCCGTTGACTGTCGTTTCATCTCCCCTTGCTTATGACTTGACTTCCAACATCCCCCTTGACCTCTTCAATCGGGTTTGTTGATAGGGTTTGATGTAAAGCGATTAATTCTTCCGCCTAATTGATTGATCTTCCGACAACTGCGACATCACCTTTACTTCTTCTCTCTTTTGAATTAGTGAACCTTCTTGAAATGCCTTTCACTTGGTCAAGCTTGTTTCTTCAAATCGTCGGGTTCTAGGCAAATGCTCGGAAATATAGAAAAAGGGCGTAGAAACGTCACTTTCCCTACAAAACAGGTTAGAACATATGAATTCGCCTAGAAGACGATATTAGCTCATAAAGTGGCTTAACAAAACACAAATGACATACAAAACCGAGCTAAATTGGGGGTTAAAATCATACAAATATTCACTTATCACTTTCCTAGGTGACTCTCGAGGCCATATAATTGTCCAATCATCACATTTCACTACATTTGACAAAAAGGAAATTTTTCCATCACAAGTCCAAAAATTGAGTTCAAACACAATTGAAAAGAAAAGCTTAAAATTTTGCATATCTTTGCCTTAGTCCTAGCTTAGGAAGTGCATATGGAGACTTCTAGGCTCTTCTAGAGTACCCTCAATACATAAGGGGTCGCTCTCGATGTCGCTACGGGGAGGATTTGCCTATTGTTGGTCTTCGCCGCACACCTTTTGCTAGGCTACCTTGCTTTCAAAAGGCACCCAAATCAAGCAAAAAAAAAAACAAAAAAAAAAGATAAGAAAAAGAAATCAAATAAGAACTCAAACATCTCGTTTCCGTACCTTTTTGATGATTACTCCTACATTACTTGGCTAAGAGGGGACGACCCTTCCTTTCACTTGGGTGAGAGGCGGAATTCCGATCCTACAGTCTCTTCTAACACCATGGGGCCCTCACTTTCCATCCCGCCTTATCACCCTTGACAAAGTTTTCTAGTGAACGTGAACGAATATACTAATTTTACACAATAAAGAGGTGATTTATTTCTATCTTTCTAGGCCTAGTTCTTTGTAAAACTAGTAAGTACATAGGAATTTGCATGCTTGAAATTTTTCCATTTTAGATGAATCCCGGCACATGGATGAGGCATGTTGCCACTTGCTTTTGTAGATGCATTCTCATATTTTTGTGTGCTTCATTGCCTAGAATGCATCGGAGTTTTGGCAAGACCCCACTTGCCTTGCAAGAAGGTATCCTACCTCATGGGTACCTTGTTGCAAGTTGAAGGGACGGAGCAAGGCCCGTTAATTGCCTTGTATCGGTTAGGTTTAGCGTTGTTAATTAAGGGTCTTGACTATCGTTCATTCTTACTCGGGACGAGTAAGGGTTTGGTTTGGGGAGATTTGATATAGTGTCATTTCACCCTACATTTTCACCCCTTTTTGTCTCGTTTTGCTTGCCTTTAACGCTTCCTAAGAGCGTTTCTACGTGTTTTACCTTCTTCTAGCATATTTCTCGCTTTTATCGTGTTTTTGTAGGTAAACCGTCATTTGAGGCGATTTCTACCTACTTTTGATCGACAAAGAAGAAGGTGAATCACTTAGAGGACCCACGACATACCTTGGGGGCCCCACATACCCTTGGGGGCCCTACTCGATGCGCCAAAGCCCTCCCGAGTCAAGGCAAGCGAAACCGGGAAGGAAGTAACAAAGTCAAGCAAAGGAAGTGGGACAAGAAGGATTTCACGGCCGTGAAAGGCATTTCACGGTCGTGAGATGCCTTTCCAAGAAGTTGATTTTCGAGCATTTCAGCTCACGGCCGTGAAAATCATTTCACGGTCGTGAAAGTTATGTCACGGTATCGTGACTTGTTCGTGAAAGAAGACCTTGCTCTGCCATTAATCTCACGACCGTGACTTGGAGTTTCACGGTCGTGAGACGTGTTTCACAACCGTGAAACCCATTTCACGGTCGTGACTTTGCCAGTTCATGAAGCCTTTCGAAGCCCATCTTCCTCCATTTTGTAAACCTATAAATAGACCCTCTTATGTAATTAGAGGGCACGAAACCCTAGATCTGAAACTCTCATAGAATTAGCATTTAATCTTGTATTAGTCTTCCATAATTAAGCAAATTAGTCGGTTAATTAGTAATTTCGACTTGGTTTAGTGTTGGAACTTGGTTTATATTCAAAGATTTGTGACAAAATCTTGGTTATTATATCAAAGTTCTCATCTTTCTCCAAGTTGGTATAATTCCTTTACTTAATCTTGTCTTTAATTAAGTTTTCATTTCAATTCTTGTTATCTATTCATTGTTAATTAGAAAATGTTTATCGTTGTTGATTTCCTTTTGCAATCCTTAGTTAATATTGAATTTCCCTTGAATATGAGTGAGTAGTAATCTTGCTAGGGTTATGTGGGGGATTATGGGTTCTAGTATGAGTTAATGTGTTCTTGTTGGGTTTAATAGTTGATTATTGTCTTGTCTCCATGCTATGCTTATAACATGTTTGATGAAATGCCTACTTGAGTTTGCATGATTCTTTCGTTTGTTTCGAATACCATAAGATCGAAAGTCGTGGTTTTTTGTAGAACCGCTAGTTTGGCAAGCCGTATCTAGTGACGCGATAGCTAGTTAGAGTCGGTTTGAGGAGGAATTGTAAGAACGAAAGCCTCAATTCACTTTCCTAGACTAGATGACATTTCAACTATTAGACCCGGCTCTTTCACTCGACTTTACTACCCATATGAACCCACTCACCCTAGTTTTCCCTCTTATTTGATAAAAATCCAATCTTTCTAGTCTTAGACTCCTTTTGTTGTTTTTATTTGCTTTTAATTATTGTTATTTAGTTTAGCCAACAAATCCAAACCCAAATTACTTTGTGACTTTGCAAGAGACCTAGTAGACTATTAGATCATTTCTAGACACCAACCGTCCCTGAGATCGACACTCTTACTACACCACTACATCCTACATCACGTTTTTTTTTGGATAAACAATTGTTGATCACATCTAACATCGAGTTGCCGAATTGTTGTTGTATGCTTTTAACTCAATAAGTCTAAATAAAATATTTTCTAAAGTGTTTAGACCATCCCCAAGCAAGGTCAATTGATAGGTCATGACCTTGCTTGGTCATGCTAATGATGTAATTGAGCAAAGATAATTTGTGACCTTCTTTGCTAATTTGTGACATTTCTACATAAAAGGTCAATTTGTGACAATGGTGGAACAAAATTAACCACCTTATTGACCTACTAGATGTACAATTTTTATTGGTTGAACAATAAAAAACAATAAAAAAAAAGTATATAATATGGATTGTGAAGTGGAAAATGATTGGGTTAATGACCTAGGTCGTGACATTCTGCTCGGGAGGGTGAAAGTAGGTCAAGATAAATGAATTTGGATTAAGAGTAAAATCTGATCGCGACCTAATTAGCGCGACATCTGCGTGAGAATGGTCTTAGAGTTTTAAAAGTAGCTTTCATTAAGTTTTAAAATTGGGAGCAATTGTTATGGGCAAAATTCACAATAATTGGCATGACACGTGGTAGTGCAAGACTAGGTAATCTAATAAGTCATGGATCGCTGACGTGGCACAACATCATTGGGCAAGGAAGAAGCACATAGATTGAAGGCAAAGCAAGATTAACGGCTGAGACTGACAGTAACAAACACAACAAACTCAACAGCCACATTCACCTAGTCAAACAACTTCCTAGAAAATAGGGGTTGTTGAGGAAGAACATGAGGTCTTTCAGGGGAGACGTTGGAGGGTCTCAGCGAGGGTTTGCACACTATAAAAACAAATGGAGCAAGACATCTCACCCCACAACACACTCACTCTCATACTCACAACACTTGAGTTATTCCTCCAAGTTCTATTAATATATTTTACATGTCATTTGTACTCCCTAAGCCCCCTCTAAGTTCCGCCAGAATCCTGTGGTACCACCAGAATCCGGTGGTTCCACCAGAATATATCTTGTATTTCCGTCAGAGTATACCCTTAGTTCTGCCAGAATCTGGTAGTACCGCCAGAGCGTACTCTGTACCACCTCGGCAAGTACTTTTACATTTTAGTGCATATATTTGGCGGGATTCCGACTCCCCCCGCGGTTTTTCCCACATTGGGTTTCCGCGTCACCATTTTTGTGTGTCCTTGTTCATTTACTTTATTTTCTTTATTCTTTTCGTCATTACTTTTACTTAAGTTACCTTCGTATTCTACCAAAATCACATATAAATCAACCCCCACATTAAGGCTAAAAAGAGTAGATCATTTTGCCCCTTAAAAAACAAATGAATAGGTTTGGTCAATTTTTGGGCTAAACAGTTATAATGAATATAAGTTCATTGAAGTGATGGTAATGAAAGTAAGCAAGCAGCAGAGATTCCAAGGGGTCGTTTGGTTGCCATAGGGGAATATAAATTCACATGAACTTCAATATCACATGAAATAGAAATTCATGTGAATTAGCTAAAAGTTGTTTGGTTTACATATGGGAAATAAGTTCATGTGGTAATTACCTCTTACCTAGGGGGGGCTAGGTAAGTGACTTCCTACATAATGGAGGAACTTAATTACCATAGGAATTCGCACTTCCTATGATTTTGGCAACCAAACAAGTGCAAAATGTTGTAATTCATGGGATTTTCAAATTCCCATGAATTGAAAGGGCAACCAAACAAGTCCCAATTTGTTTTGTTGATTGAATTTTGGTATTTGATGGTGAATTCCAACGAAAGAGATTGGACAAGGGGAAGTGTGATCTTGGTAAATAAAAGGCCAACTTGAACTTTTCCTGCACATGATTCGACGTTTAAGTCCGTCTTAATCCGTCTCAACTCGTATTATTCATTCCGTCTCCGTTTGATTTGTACCTATAAATATAAAATGACGGAAGCAGTACCAAAATCCCAAAAATAACACAAAATGGCGTTTATTATAATAAACTAGCTAATATTATATTAAGCTCTAAAATAAGTACACAATACTAAGACGACTTATAAAAACGGTCAAATAAGAGCTAAAAAGAGGGTCAAAAATACGTTAATTATCGTCTTATCAAAGACTGTCTCACAAGAGAGTTACTCGAGTGAGCAAAGGTTAAAAGGGTAAAAAGGTCGAGTGTCACACGGCCCAAAAATAGTCAATTTGAAAGTCGACTTTAAACTTATTGAGTCATCGCATGCAAATAGATTGGTTCCAGGTACGCACATCTATATTAAACGGGAAATGGTGGAAGAAGGACGAGTTAATTAATTGCAACGTGATTATTACATTATTTACAAGCTAGGTTATTTACATACTATTAGCTAATGAGTCAAATTAAATAAACTAATGATCAGGGAATATTATGAAGCACTGAGCAATAAAGTCGGAATTTAATTCCAACTCTAAAATGATCAAATGCTCCTTTCTTTTCCAATCATAAAACATCCTTGTTGAAATAATTCATGTTCAATTTCCTCGTCATGTAAAATTAAGTTAAGTTAATTAATTTAGAAACTTATAGTGTAAACCCATGAGTCTAAGAAAGCAAATAAAAAGGGTCGATAAATTGACTAACGATTTAAATCAAACCATTTAGTAAATTGCCCTCTCCTGAATACAAAGACATGAACATGAAGATGGAATACACCCGACCAATCTAGCAATAATGTATCCCCAAAATAAGTCAATGGGTATTCGGAATGTTACCTTAACTCATACTGATATATATATATATATATATATATATATATATATATATATATATATATATATATATATATATATATAGGGTCAGGATCCGGTGAGAACCACTAACATAATGAGAACCGTGAGAACCCTCACTAAATCTCCACCAAATCTTGTTTCGAAAGTTTTGTTGGATCATTTACCATTAGTTTAGTTTATTCAAGCAAAATATTTGCAGTAACTGTACAAAATTTATTGATTATATTAAAAAAATATGTACTTAATGTACATAAATTTAATTTGTACACTAAAATTACTCTAAATGCGTGAAAACGAGCAGTAGGTGCACGAAATTTGCTACATGCATGAAAACAGTTACTAGGTTCATGAAAATTACGGGCTCTAGATGCATTAAAATGAGCACCAGGTGCATGAAAATTGTTAGATGCATGAAACAAACTACTAGGTGCATGAAAATTAATAAATCGTATTTCACCTCAATTTCCGTCAGTAACTTATATTTTTTCGATCAAGATGTATGTTATCTACCCATAAAATTCGATGCCGAACCCAAATATGTCCTTATTTTTTAATAATAAATTTTGTAAGGCGGAGTTCTCACGGTTCTCATTATCTTAGTGGTTCTCACCGGATCCCAATTCTATATATATATATATATAAATATATATATATATCTATATTATATCTATAATATATATATATATATATATATATAATATGTTGCTTAGTTAGTAGACGGTAATTAAATGTTAGCAGTGATAACTAAACACAAGTAATTAACTCTTTTTTAGGGTCAATGTTTTCAATAACAAATTTTTATATAAAATTCTAATACCATGATAAAATTATAAAATTTGGGATTGGTGAAACGTTTTTTAATCGTGAAATCGTAGATCGAATCGGAAAATTTTGATAAAATTGCTGATCACATTCTTTGAAATATTTTGCTGGTGGCAAAAATTAAATTTGAAATTAGTTAACATACTCCGTATTAGATAGCAAATACAAATAGAAATTTATTAAATTCCAATTAACTGTAAACCGTTAATACATCGACAATTTCAAACTAATTATAAAAAAATAAAGATTAATCTTTTAACAGTGAATGTGTAAAATCCGCGTTTCGGACTAGATGTCACACAAATCGCAATTAAAGAGAAAGACAGAAGTTTTATACCTAACTTTCAAATCACGAGGTTGTCGAATCCCATATGTATGTTTGTGGACGTCTCTACAAGTTTGGGTGTCTAACAACAAGCAATTAAAGGTAATTATACACCCTTTGACCAAGTTAGATCATTTATTTAACTATTTCATTTTTGAAAATCTTATTAATTAGACATGTTTCTAATGAGTAATGAGCTTTCATATCCATTATTTTTCGCTTTTTATCCAATAAAAATAACCACAAGTATTCCTTCCTCTCGCATTGGTCTTTGTGCAAATGTAAAGAAAAATAAAAAAAATGGAACAGAGAGACTAGGACATATCACTCTCATATGTGTTATCAATATGACTGTTATTCATTCAAAATTATTCTTAAATATTAGCAGACTTATTCTTAGAAATAACTGAACTGATCTTAGCAACAAAGTACTAAATCTCAATTATGCATTTATAGTAATTGTAGCGGTAACATCACTTTGAACAACTTTTATCTTGTCCATACAATCAGCCACTTTCACCTTGTCCATACAATCATCCGCTTTCATCATGTTCATACAATCAGCCGCTTTCACCTTGTCCATACAATCAACCGCTTTCACCATGTCCATACAATCAACCGCTTTCACCATGTCCATACAGTCAGCCGCTTTTACCATGTCCGTGTCACTACATTTAGTACATTGGCCTATGCACTGGGCTTTTACCATGTCCGTGTCACATTTAGTACATTGGCCTATGCACTGGGCTTTTACTGGGCTTTTACCATGTCCGTGTCACATTTAGTACATTGGCCTATGCACTGGGCTTTTATCATGTCTGTGTCACTACATTTAGTACATTGGCCTATGCACTGGGCTCCGTTCCCTTCTATCTTGGTGCGGGTTAATTCTAAAATCATATCCATACAATCATCCGCCTTCATACTCGTCTCACAATTAAGACCACAACATACTGATCCTTTAGCATTGACCAACTCTTCTTCGTCAATGCTACTCGTTTCACTACACATAACACAACAAGAAGAGCCTTTAGCATTAACCCTCTCTTCTCCAACAATACTGAAGTCAATTTGCTCATCTCCTCTAACATTTTCGGATAGTAAGAATGCTAAGGCAATGCTAGGTAGGACTACAAATTCATCCATGACCTGTTTAAATAAAGAGAAGAAAGATAGAATGATGTATAAAAAATTAATATTTTGCTAGAGGTTTCAAATTAATTGAAGAAAAACCTTGATAGTTCGTGACTTTGAGTTGATTAACCCCACGGCCCTCCCATAAGGGTAATCATTGGAGAATTCGACCATAGTTGTCAAATCTTGATATTCTTTTTCATCGTTAGATTGCTTGAGTCCAGGCTGCAATCTCCTTCCAGGGAATAATTTCACCTGTATAAATTATCAACAAAATAATTTTTTATCATTCTAACGATATATGATTTAGGAATTTTATTGACCATAGTGTTTTCAAATTGTTGAAATTTTATCAGTTGTAGGATGTTTATATGATATACTAATATTAACAAAATGTTAGAAGTCCTTACTATCTTATTGTAACCAAGAAGCACGAAGAGGCTACCATCATTTCCGGTGCTCTTTTGAAACTTGAACGAACCATGCATTCCTTTCACAGTCCAATTATTTTCTTGAAATTCAACCACTGCGTGCTTTTCACCAGAGTCGGTTATGCAAAACATCTGTGTCGATAAATTAGAAAGGCCTTTGGTAGCATCCTTGATTATGATCCTAAATAGAACAACTTCAAGATAAGTATCTCTTTATATATTTATATGAGTTACCTTCCCAATTGAAATAAAAGTAAGATTACCTCTTCTGAAGACTAAAGACCTTTTTCTCGCTACAATCGAGGACTGTAGTCTCAACCAAATCATGTTTAACATTCTGACAGCTCCCTAATTGAAACACTTGAGGTGCACGCATCGGAGGAGAAAACGACATAGACACATGAAGGAGTACGGGCTCAGCATTTCCAAGGCTAGAGACAGGATCAAGTGAAATCCATTTATTTATCCAAAGTTGAGATTGGGATCCAAACATGTCTTCTAAAGAAAGAGAGCATGAACCAAGTAGCTTTAATTGTCTCTTTGGTTTAAGCTCATCGAAAGTAGGAGAATAAGACATAAGTTCAAGAAGAAACTCTCCCGCCGACTCACACTCAAAATAAGCAAATATTTTGTCCTTAGAAGCCGCCGATGATATACCCAACCATCTCTTGGTTTTGAAAAGTTTATCAGGCTCACTCTTACTAATTGCAACAACGAGATTTTCTTTGCGCTCATTTGGTAAGTTCTTGATATCTACAAACTCTAATAGTACCTGTTAACGAAGACTATAAATGATTACTTCATGATATCATTAAATCATAGATGCATTTTTAAAGCATGCCTTTTATCTACCAAGATTTAGGGCTATATATTAATTTAGCATTCCGAAATTCGCAGCAATTATAAGAATTTATTTATTTATTATTTTTATTTTTGCATGAAGAAGGATCCACAAGGGAAATCTAAATGCTCATATGTTTCAAACTTTGTGTCATAAATACAAGTTCATAAAATCATGGTTACCTCTGTAGCCTCCAAAGCTTGAAAATGTAAATGCTGGCCAAACGTTTTAGTCTTGTTGAATTCCCTAGCATCGTCATTGAACGTGTAAGGAACTCTCGTGACCGGAGTAGGCATATCTCCTCTATTCATTGCACCGGCCTTCCAATAGCTGAAACCAAAGGTTTGTTCCCACTTTTTGGTAGTTTCAGTAAATCCAGTGTCTAGTCTACTCCCTTTTGATTTATCAGGGTCAGAGTCATTGTGTGGAAGCACACCGCCTATCAATTCCTTCATGTCTTTGCAGTAAGAATCTGGGTACAGTTGGTGTGTGTGCCACATCAGATCAACATCGTAAGTGGGGACACCGAAACTTTGCAGACCTATTTTCCTGTTTGTTCTGATGATATGAAGAAATCCTTTGTATAATTGTATCTGGCCACTGCCTCTCTAAGAAAGAGTTCGTCAGACATGTGTGGTCGGCACGCCTGTCAAAGAAGTAATCTTTTAGTAATTTAATGCAAATATGCAACAAGTTGTCATAGAATGGCAAAGGGCTCCGCGAATACAATCCATATTTTACAAGACTTTCGGATGCGTATTATATTTGATATTAAAATTTTAGAATGTAAAGGAGATTGGATCTATATCGGGTATCTGATTATAACTTACATAAAAGAAGGTTTATATTACCTGATAAGTGAAACCAGTCTGTCTTTTAACAGCAGCAATCAGATCATAATTGGTAAAGTATCTCTCGGAGAGGGTCGTTCTAAGTCAAGCTCATAAGGCTCCTCGGGATACAATTTGCTCCATATTTCCTCGCTTGTGCTCTTCGATGTCGCTTGTATGGTTGACATGACATTGTGGTTGGTAAGGATTCTTCCAAACAATTTCTCACAATCAAATTTGTACCTAACCTGTAACATGTAGATATACCGATATAGATAAAATCTAAAGAAGAACTAATAAAGTGATTTTTTTATTCGGAAGGAAAAGGGTTAAGAAAACATTAGTCAGAAGTTGAGAACCATACCGGGTTTAACCTATGGCAATGCCATATCAATTCACAGTCAAGAGGAACAACGAATGATTCTTCGGAAAGAGGGTTCTCCTCATGTTTCGCGAGCAAAGGAAGCCAAAATGCATTGTACCTGAAAGAAGGAACATCGTCTTTCAAACATCCACAACAATTTTATCTCAACGACCAATTGATGTTTTTCTAATACAAGATGCTTAACAATTTAATCGTCTCATTTATCTTTATTTAAACTGCATGGAGGAAATTTCACCTGTAGACAGCCCTTTGTAAGGCATCGTCTTCAAACAGGAAACAATTACGGTGTTCCACAGCATTAAGGAATTTCAGATGAGTTTTGGCAGCCTCAACAAGATCAATACTCACTATAATGTTTTGTGCTGCAGCCCACGCTTTCGCTTGTTCGTTTTCCATCTTCATATCCTATCCAACCATCAAAACCCAACATTGATGAAGTTTGATCAATGTATTACAAGATTACAAAGCTTAAGTATTGTTACTCTTAATTACATACTTTTCAAACTTGATAATTAATACTTTACATTCATTTCCAAACTCACTAACTATTATTGCACACATCGTATTTTTATCGTCCTCATTTAAAATTGTTACACCAAGCTAAAAACGTTGCCAATAGTTATGTAAAATATAAAGATTAATAGACATAGTGATACACCGCAAAATTTGTCATTAATAAATATTTACATTGTGCGTTGATAACACATCCATCTTAAACGAATGTGTTAACGTGAGCAGAAAAAAAACCGAATTTCTTTTATTAATTGAAACGAAATCAAAATTCCGTAGAGTTGTGTTTTTTATATGATCCTTGTAGAAACATGAAAAAAAATGAACAAGAAATTGAAATTCACAACTTCAATTACCAAAACTTTGCTAAAGAATAAAATAGAACTTACACTGATGTTAATTTCTCTCTCTGAATGCAATATCACTTCGAATTATTGTTTAATGTTGTATTGTTGTGCCTCAAAGCAGTGTATGCAGACCGCCTTTTATAGTAGTCAATGTTACTACTTGTAACGTATAGTGGTAGAGACAAAACATGTTGAACGTGAAATTGCAAAATACATACCGACCAAATTGCCCCTGTAACTGATGGGTTTTAGAACTTTCCTGAATTTCAAAGCCATATTTCACGGCCTTTTCAGTTTTCAATGGCAATGTAGAGAGTAAAACGTGAGTAGGGGTCTAAGGGATAATTTTCCATTAAGGGGAGAGCATTGTTATTCCACGTGAGTTTTTGGGATTGAAAGGTGATCTTAGTTTATGGTATAAAATTCATTTTCTACCATAATAAGTTTATTGTGAGATTATCTTACTGTTTAGAATCAAATTCGTATTAAAAATATTATGACAAGTTCAAATTAGGGGTGAGTAAGATTAGGTCCGAACTAAAAAAAAAATGGACCGCACCTGACCATTCGGTCAAGATTGAGCCCGGACTGAATTTATTTTATAGGCGCGGTCCTTAGTCCACGATTTTAGAGTTATTGATCTTCAATCCGGTCCGATCTGGTCCAAGACCGATTAATTTAGACACGAGCCGGACAAACTGAATCTTATGTTTTTAAAGACGAGTCATAAAAATATTTCAAAGCAAATGATCATTTTATCTCTAAGAGCCATTATAACTAATCTTAACAATTATTTTAATAAAAAATAATTGTGTAAATATTTAATGCATATCATTTTGTGGCATTTAAGTGCAATTATCATATGCGAAATAGTATAAGGAAACAATTTAGGTCCATAACGGTCTAAGATCAGATCGAATACCGGTCCAAGCCTAATAGTTTTATGTAAGACTGTCTCACAAAGAGTTACTCTTGGGAACATTGGTTAAAAGATTTAAAAGGCCGAGTGTCACACGGTCCAAAAAATTCAATTTGAAAGTCGGTTTTAAACTTATTGAGTTATTGATTGCAAATAGATAGGTTCTAGGCACACACATCTATATGAAACGAGAAATGGTGAAAGAAAGATGAGATTATTAATTGCAACGTGATTATTACATATTATTTACATGTTTGGTTATTTACATACTATTAGCTAATGAGTCAAATTAAATCAACTAATTGTCAGGGAATTATATGAATCATCGAGCAATAAAGTCGGAATTTAATTCCAACTTAAAATTGATCAAATGCTCCTTTCTTTTCCAATCATACAACATCCTTGCTGAAATAATTCATGTTACAATTTCCTTGTCGTGTAAAATTAAGTTAAGATAATTAATTTAGAAACTTATAGTGTAACACCATGAGTCTAAAAAAGCAAATAAATAGGGTCGATAAATTGACCAACGATTTGAATCAAATTATTTAGTAAATTGCCCTCTTCTGAATACAAGGATATGAAAATGAAGAGGGGATACACCCGGCCAATCTAGCAATAATGTATCCCCAATAAGTCAACACGGGTATTCAGAATGTTAATTTAACTCATACTCATATTATAATATGTTTCTTAGTTTGTAGACGGTAATTAAATTTTAGTAGTGATAACTAAACACAAGTAATTAACTCTTTTTTAGGGTCAATGTTTTCAATAACAAATTTTTATATAAGATTCTAATACCATGATAAAATCAAAAAACTCGGGACCGGTCAAACGTTATTGGATAGTAAAATCGTAGAATCGAATCGAAATTTTGATAACAATGCTTATCACAATCCTTGAAAAATTTTGGTGGTGGCAGAAGTTAGATTTGAAATTACTTAACATATTAGATGTCACACAAGTCGCAATTAAAGATTAATTTGGTGGTGGCAACAAAATCTAAATAATTATAAAAGTTAAAAAATTAATCTTTTAACTGTGAATGTGTAGAATCTGCATTTCGGACTAGATGTCACACAAGTCCCAAATAAAGAGAAAGACAAAAATTTTCTTCCTAACTTTCAAATCATGAGGTTGTCGAATCCCATATGTCGGTTTGCGGACGTCTCTACAAGTTTGGGCGTCTAACAACTAACAATTAAAGGTAATTATACACCCTTTGACCCAGTTAGATTATTTATTTAACTATTTCATTTTTGAAAATCTTATTAATTTGTTTACTGTTCCATATTAGACATATTTCTAATGAGTAATGAACTTCCATATCCATTATTATTCGCTTTTTATCCAATAAAAATAACCACGAATGTTCCTTCCTCTGCCATTGTTCTTTGTGCAAATGTAAAATAAATAAATAAATAAATGGAACGGAGAGACTAGGACATATCACTCTTGCATGTATTACCAATATGACTGTTATTCATTACAAAATTATTCTTGAATATTAGCAGACTTATTGTAACACCCTCATATACCAAAGAGCCTTACAAGACCTCGTTAGTACATCAGGATGCTACCATCTCAGTTGCCCAAGGTAGTACATATAAAAAACAACCATAAAAGAACAATACATATTAAAGCAATAGTTTAACTCAAGGTTACATCAAACCAAATCCAGACGGCATACCGTCCTAAACCATAATCCAGCTGATAAAGTAAAGATAATAATATGAAAGTCTATGACACTAAATAAACGCGGAAGGTAAGACTCAACAGCGGCGATCCCATCAACTCCCCAACGCAATCTTATCGAATTACCTGTTGATCGCCTGCTCATTATTCCCCAATGGATCATAGCAGTTTTAGAAAATACAAACGGGGTCAATACTCCATAAGCCGATCAATGTACAAGACAATAAAATAACATAAACCGGAGGCTCACCGCAGCGGTCACCTAAACAGCATCAAGTTACCACCTCTGACCTTCAAACCATCTATTGATTCCAGAACGCAGCACTGGACATCAAAATTTCATCTCACCGCAGCGAGATTCCCGGAACATTAATGTGCACATCCCCCTTGCAGCAGGAGAGCTATGAGAGGAAAACTCGAGGCGTGGCCCGTCTCCCGACGGACCACCAAAATAGTAACCAAGTAACACAACTTCAAACTCCAACCCGAACACCATCATCAATTAGTATCAGAGCCTCATGCTCTTGATAGGCTAACCCCTAAGAGTTTAGTTCCTACATATGGCTCCATCATTAAAAGTATCTCAAGAGAAGACTCACAAAAATATGGCATGTGTATCACATCCTTCTTGTAATTTGAATACCAATTATGAGAAGTGTTTCAAATGTCGAAGCTATGGTCATACATGTAACCCTTGTGACAAGGAAAATGTTGATTGTAAACAAGGTCACAAGTTGGTTAAAAATATATGGATGAAAAAGGACTATATTGCTACAAAGACTAACCAAAAAGGTCCCAAAATTATTTGGGTACCAAAGTCCAAATATTGATTGTTTTGCAGGCTAAAGTGAGAGGGAGCAACATGCGTTTATCGAAATAACTTTCGTTGGTTAAGGTGCATATGAGATGATATTTTTGACCTCTCACATAGAGCCTAAAAAGTTGAGGTGTGATACATAAATTGCCAAATTGGTAAGGTTTTTCAAGTTTATTCACTCTTTAAGAAAGGATGGTAAGAAACTAAGAACTTCTCAACTCTTGATCTTAATGTTAAACAAACATCTTGAGAAGTATAATTGGTAGTTGGTATGTATATTCTTAAGCTCTTGGCTTCCTACCTACTATGTTATATCTATCCTTCATCTTGGTTATAAATATTTATCTAACATCATTAAGCTTGTGTGCAGATGAAGAAAAAGAATAAGAAATAGACCACGAGAACTTGATGAGCAAAACCAGAAGCGTTTTAAACAGTCCACTAAACTGTTCTCATAGAAGCGGGATTAAATAAGACGAGCTAAATCAATATGAACGGAGCAAAGTATGGCACTTGGAACCACGACCAAAAGATCGTTTTGTCATATGAACCAAATGGGTAAGCCAACAATTATGGGATTACGGTATGATTATTATTTGTGTGCCTATTCTTTGTGATAACATGAGTACAATTAATATTTTATAAAATCCCGTTCAACACATATGACAAACTTTCTTCGTGACATTGTAGAAAAAGGGAATATTTACTTAAAATTTTGTAAAACCGATGATCAGTTATCCGACTTTTTACTAAAACTTTAGCAAGAGAACAGTTTGAGAAAATCTGATTGGAATTTGGTCTATTAAAATGTAGCTCGTAGTTAATGATCCACAAAAATTTTCCTCTATTATTGACTAGAAAAGAGTCGTAGTGTCATTGAGTTGATAATTCTCCATTAGTTATGGAACATAATTCGGCGTTTGTACTTAACTTACATATCCACTTTGTTCCCAAAGAAAGGCAAAATCTAAATAACCCAAAAATAAGCCAAACCAACCCAGAATTTAACAAATCAAAATTGGACAGTCCTTTGCACTATTCAGTTGAGAACCCAGAACCCAAACCTTGTTTTACCAAAACCTATCTACAATATATAGGAAGCACCAAATTTATTTGACTACCCAATTAACCTACAACCCAAAACTAATTTATACCTTCACCTATAATTGATTTTGATTTGAGTACATTGCTCTTGAGTTTCTTTTCTTCGTGACATATTTAAGAAAATAACGATATTTTCACATGTTTTCATTTTGGACTTTTATCGGGAGTTTTGATGATGTTATAAAGTTGGATGAATTGTGATCACATTAGAAATATTTCTAAGGAATGAGAAAGTGCTCAAAGTTGAAAAAAAAAGTGAAAGGTGCAAAACAAAAGAAAGAAGAAAGAAGAAAGAAAAAAAGGAAGATAAAAAAAAAGATAAAAAAAAAAGGAAGATCGAAAAAAAATAAAAAAAGAAATATGAGCACTATGTAACGATTTATTCCTCATTCATTCCAAATCTTTTATGTTTTTCATGTTCCTCAAAACTCCATATTCATGTATCTTATTTTCCTTTGCTACAATTATCATGCACAAAGTTTAGAAATCTCATGTACTTTCTATACTCTTATTCGAAGTCAATTCTAACCTAGCCACATGAACCAAAATCCTCTCTAGCCGTACAAAGCTAACTCCGCATTTGATCTAACCTTTGTATGACACTTGAAACTTTTTATTTGCATATTATGGTGGTATTCAATATGATGACTTTATTATGTTTCGCATCACATACTTGAAATCTCGGGTAATCTTGCTTGTGTTTATACAATTCTAGTCTTTTAATGTTATTTTCCTTTTCGATGATGTCAAGAGGGGGAAGAATACATATGTTTGTTGATAATTGCTTGCTACTAGACCTTGTCAAGACTAATACTATCTTATCGTTCTTTGAAAGGTGTTTAGTTACATTGGCACAAGTTGGTTAGAGGTTTAACTAACTCTTGACATTTGTTATTCTCTTTTATTACTTGGTCATTACTTTCAAGCTTCATTCAAGATCATTCAAGAGAAATCAAATTTTGAGGGGGAATTAAATTTGAAAGGCTTGCCATCATCAAAAACGGGGAAATTGTTGAGATATTTTCTTTTGATGATAACAAGTATTTCATATAATGTTTTCCTTGTGCTACTAATGTGTGTGTTCATTCGCAAATATGTATAGGTTCAAAGGATATTTAATGAAGACATGAAGCTTGAAGAAAAGTGTGTCGTTGTTTATTGTCATGAGTGTTGTAAATGTAAGAGAACGGGCAAATATATTACTGAGCAATAATCGAACAGTCCTCACAACTGTTCAATTGAGATCTGGTTTACGGACGCTTCTGAAATAATTCTTTGAACAAATTTTTATTATGATTTCGAAAAGATATTTCTAAACAATGTTATTTTGAAATATTTCATCAAATTAATAACTTCCCTATTTTACGAAGATAATTGACAAACAAAGTTGATTTGATTTTGGGAATTATTATTGCTTGGAGAATAAGACAAAATATCTTTTTATTATCTTAAAATATTCTAGGATTATCTTCTCAATATATTATCTTCTTGCTTTATTTTAGGAGATTTATTTACTAAGACTTCTCCTATATATACAAGACTATTACTTCAGAAATAATCACCCTTTTCATGTGCTATAATGTTTTTACAAAATAAATTTCGTGCTTTAAGCTTTCAAATTCATTTGCAAATATTTTCTGAAAAGGTGTCTATATATCGAACAGTTCGTCAGACTAATTAATTTGCAACTCTGTTTTGTATTGCTCGATTCTCTTGCTATAAGAAATTCAATTTCGTCTCTATTAGTCTTATATAAAGACATTGTAAAAGAGACATATTTGATTATAATATTTAATATCAAAGAGAGAGCTTTGGGGTGCTAAGAGTTTAGCACTCGAGTCTACACAACTAGAGTTAGTTGTGGGGTGTTGAGGTACAAGGGTTTTGTACTCGAGTCGCACAACCGGAGTAGATTGTGGGAGTTTCTTTGAAGTCAGGGCTGATTATTAAAGAAACATTAATAAGAGAGATACTGGACGTAGACCTTAAGAGTGTATGTCGAACCACTTAAAAATCGCTTTTGTTTTGTTTCTCTTTAATTTGCTTTATTTTGTTTATTGTTTTTATAATCGTGCACGCTTCCGCAAACACAAAGACTCTACCTATAGTCTATTGTGTTTATCCATCACGATTGCTATCATAAGACTACAAACAATTTCCTTTTTACATTCGTTATTGCTTTCGTTTTATTCCAGTAAATTATCACATACTCTACAAACAAGTCGATTAAACAGTACGACTGACTGTTCATTTTACAATCAGTATTGATAATTTGATTTTATGTTTCTTAAGCAATGAAATTTGTAAAAAGAGTATTCAATTCACCCTCTCCCCCTCTTAAGTACCGGATCCATAAACTCAACAATCACAATAGTAACAATCATCATCATCATCAAAATAGTAACCAATATCATTGTTGGACCAATTTCATAGTTTTGATAATGACATGTGTTTACGTAATAATATGTTTTACTCGATATATCATATGCGTGTAATTGTGTGCTTTAGTCTTATTATAGCTAGCAACAATTATGAGAAGAAAGATCAAAGTTAGACATAACTTTGATAAAGTCTGTGAGACAAAGTTATAACAACTTCAGGAATAACTTTGGGAGTGAACATGGAAGTTATAGCTACCCAGGCATAACTTTAAAGAAAATCGCTTCAAGCAAGATCTACCTCAAATAACACAAGACTCAAGATGGAGGGTCTTTGTGATCAAGATGAAGAGATGATCCGTATACTGAAGATCTTTGTGAAGATTAGATAGTATAGGTCGTCATTCGGTAACTATTCCATTCGAGAGATTTTATGTTCAAAGTTATAGCTTTAGCCTATGACTTTGAATAATAAATGTTGATGCATGATTTTGGAAATAAAATGTTCTGAAATATTTTCAAAAGTAAAAGAGTATTTTTATATTTATCAAGAGTTTTATTAGAGAATATATTTATGAGATTCTATTGATTAGTAATACAACTTATGGGTTGTCATGTTACCTAGGGTTTCTAATATATTCTATCTCAATTTGTTGTTAACCTAATTAGCCCACCTAGTGTTTGAGCCATCTAGGGTTTCGTGAAAACCTAGTTTGTGCCACCTAGGAATTCGTGCCTCCTAGGGTTTCGTGAGCTAGGAATTTCGGCCTCCTTAGGTTGTTTCCCTAGTTTACCTAATCTAGGATTCTACTATATCTTTACAACAATATTTTGAGATATAAAGATAAATATATTTCTATAAGATAAACCAAATAATATTTTGAGACAAAAATATTTCTAAAAGAAAGCAAATATTATTTTATGATAAGATAAGTATCTTTATTAAATATTATACTAGGGTTTTAGATCTACTATGATTCTACTACTATAAATACTCATTCACATATTATTTGCAAAACACACGAAATACACTACATCACACGGCACATCTATTTACTAGTGTTGATTTTCCAAAATCGTTTTAAAGCAAACCTTTGAGCAAATATTTATTATTTTTAGAGTTTGTTTTTCAAAAGAGTCGTGCATCAATTATTATCAATCGCTTGAGTGAAATACGTTATTGGATAATAGTACATCATTATAAGCTTACAATTCTTTAACGGGAATCTGTGTGAGTTATATTGTACTTTCTTATTAGCGTAAGATAGTATAGAGTATTTAGCGATACTCACCTTGAGTTATAATCATAGTGTTGATTATACGAGTGGGTTGATAATTTTTGTAATCCGTAGGAAGGTACTAAAAATTATTAATCGAGAATAGTGGACGTAGGTTTAGACGTGTGAAACTGAACCACTTCAAAAATCGTGTGCCTCTCTCTACTCTTTTTACTTTTCGTTATTTCGTTACTTGCGCTTACTTTGATTAATTAATTAGTTGATTTTAATTCATAAGAACAAATAATTAATTACACATCATAAAAATCGAAAAAGTGGGACTAGTTTTTAATACTCAATTCACCCCCCTCTTTCGTATTCGATCAATAGACTCTACAATTGGTATCAGAGTTTCGTGCTCTTGATTGCCTTACAGCAAGGAGTCTGATCCATTTATCCTTTTATTTTTATTTATTTTCCGCTGCATTTGATTTTATTTTAATGGATTCCAAACATCTGAAGTGTCCCGTATTCGATGGGAAGAACTACAGTTTATGGAAAAATATGATGACCCATTTCATAAAGGGTAACGATTGGGAGTGTTGGCTAATCATTAAGAATGGTCCTAATAAGATCATGCTTGGATCTGCTACTGGCACTTCCATCGAAAAGAAAGAAGATGACTATGTTGAGGCAGATTATAAGAAAGCTGAGAAAAATTCAAAGGCTATTAGTCTGTTGCAAAACGGCATGACCCATACTGAATTTGATCGTTTCTCATCTAGTTCTACTGCCAAGGAAATATGGGATAGTCTTGAGTTAGCCTATGAGGGGACAACTGTTGTCAAAAAGCAACGTATTGCACTACTTATGCGAAAATACGAACTGTTCTCCATGGAACAAAATGAATCGCTTGACAGCATGTCTACTCGCTTCTCCAGTATCATTAATGAATTGAAAAATCTTGGAAAAACTTTTGACTCCGAGGAAATTGCCAGGAAGATCCTTAGAAGTCTATCTAAACGATGGAGACCTAAGGTGACGGTAATTGAGGAATGTAAAGACCTATCTGACCTATCTTATCAAGAGCTACTTGGAACCCTAATGGCTCACGAGATTACTCTTGATGAAGATGAGGCAAATGATAGTAATAGCAAGAAAGTGGCTTTACAAGCCGAATCTAGTGAAAGACATGATTCGGATCTTGAAGATGAAACAGTGTTATTTGCTAGACGTTTTAAGAAAAAATTCTTTAATAAACCACAAGGGAAAACGTTTAACAATAACACTAACAAATCTTACAAAAAGCCAATTGAGTCAAAAGGGTCTCTCTCAAGTCGTGGTTGCTTCAAATGTGGGGATAATGATCACATGATCAAGGATTGCCCCACATGGAAAAAAATCAAAGACAAAAATCAACGAGACAAAACCAAGAAGGAATTCAAGCAAGTCATGATGACTTATTGCTGGGGAGATCTCGACACAGAGGACGACGAGTCAGAGGAAGAAGAAGTCGCCAACTTATGTCTAAGCAACGTCAGTCTTGACCTAATTTCGGACAGTGACAATGAAAGCGAATCCGAGATGTGTCTTGTTGGCCACTCAGATTTAGAACCAGATGATGAAGATGATGAAGAGGTTAGTCATCTTGAACTTAAAAAGCAAGTTAAGAATTTATCTAAGAAGTCTTTAATTAAGTATTTTGAATAAGCCTTAGATCATTGTCATGAACAGAGTCTTGAATTAAAAGATCTTAAAGAACAAATTCTTGACATTGCTGAGGAAAACCAACTTCTAAAGGCCAAAGCAAAAAAGCTCAAGTCTAAAGTTATGGCAACTTCAGCTATAACTTCAGACAAGACAAATGTTGAGAAAGAAGTCTAAAGTTATGGCAACAAACGGTTCAATGATTTTCGTGAAAACTTTAAAAAGAACAATCCCTCCAAAGACTCGAATGTATACCATTCGTCATGTGAAAAAGAAATTCAGTCTTTGAAGGAATTACTCCTACATGCACGAAAAGTTCATGATAAGTGGGAAGGAAGTCAAAAGGTCTTAGACTTCCTTACCGAATAGTGCAACAGGAGTTCAATGCCATGCTCAAAGACAAGACCAATCAACCTATGATCAGCCTAACCAGGATTCAATGCCAAACCTACCCTATGTCAAAAGCTATCTTAATGCTTTGTATAGCCCAGGCCCAAGCAAGCAAGCCAAGACACGAGCCAGTGGTAGCCATGACACGAGCCAAGACCAACCAAGCCACAAAACAGACTCACAAAACAAGCCAACAAAACCTTTGGAAACTCAGCCAGCAGCAGTGCCTTGGGGAGGGTCTCAGGGCAACTTCCAAGCTTAGGGACTCCAAACCAACTATGGGGCATGGTACTAGGGAGGGTCTACTACCTTTTTGTCCAGGAAACCTTCCTCAGAAAACGTCAAGAACACCCCTCAAAACACAACCCAAGTGAACCAGTCCAGTTACAGCCTTACATGTAGCAGTTTAGCTGTTTTGTCCAACCTTCCTCTTTTAGCCAATCAAACAAGCCTAACCAACCCCCAAACCTATGTCTTGGGAAGGTCCTCTACAACTTTCCCCAGGACTTCCCTTCCAAGAAACAAACACACAAAGAGTTAGCTTAGGGACAACTTCAAACTGTCCAGATTTCAGCCTTTTGTGCAGTAGTTAATATGTCACTGTCAACCTTCCCCTTTTGAACAAGCAATGCGTGAGGTACCTTCAGCACATCTTTGGGAGCCTTCCTACTTCAGTTTGGTTCACAAACCCAAGCTTGAAAGTCCACTCTTCACCCAAGACACACCTGATCAAACAATTAAGGAAGATTGTCTCTTTAGAAACTACTTTCTACTTTATCTACTTTATGTCAGAATTCTGCAAGTTTGTAGCTGTTATTTTGTTTCATGTTGTAAGCCCTTGTGGTCCTAGATGTATCCTAAACGTCTGAGATGTATCCTTGCTGCCTATATAAGGCCTTCACCTAATGAAATACAAATCGGATTTGAAGTAAAAACATAAAACTGAAACCTTGTTTCTGTTGCAATCTCTTGGCTGTGTGCTTGAGACAACTTCCTTTGCTTTGTGCTTGGAAGTGAGCTTGGGTCCTTAGCTGTGTGCTGGGATCAAGGTTCAACCCTCAATCATTGGCTTTGTGCTTTGATTAAGGTCTTATCCTTGTTCTTTAACAATCAATTCAAACAGAAACAGAGTACTTGCAAGTGTCTTAATCTTAGCTCAATTGTCATTGTTTAGTTGTCTTTTCTGAATAGTTTCAGTGCAAATAGTCTAACAATAACATGAAGATGGGTATAGGTCATGAATGTTATAGTCGTAGAGACCATGATAAGTGCAAATCCACTCCTTCTGACGGTGATTTCAGAAGAAGGAAGTATGTCAATCTTTCAGAATATCTGATTTGCAATTATTGTGGTCACAACGGTCATGTTAAAGATAATTGTGCTAAATATGTCAACGACAACAAAAATCAAACTGAGTTTGTTAAAGAACATGACGTGTCTAGTGTTAATGAGTCTGAACCTGAACCTCAACGTGATGAGGTTAGAAATAATGAGTTTAGATGGTTTTATGACATAGCTTTCGATTACACATCTGTACCTTCAAAACCTAAATCTTATGTGAATCAGAAGCAGTCATTTAAACCTAATGTGCGTCGTAACAATAATCACTATAATAAACCTAGACAACCCTATGTTAAGAAGAAAAGAATCGTTAGACAAGTATGGGTTTGGAAGGATCAAATATATAGAGTCACTAACCAAAAAGGACCCAACTTAGCGTGGGTACCTAAAAGCTGTATTTGATTCTCTTGCAGATAATAGTGAAAGAAAATAAACTATGGTATCTCGACAGTGGTTGTTCGAGACACATGACCGGAAACAAACATCTTTTTCTTTCACTAGAGCCCTTCAACGGTGGCAAGGTCACCTTTGGAGACAACAAGAAGGGCAATATAATCGGTGTAGGTAAGATTGGTATATCTTCTCCACATGCTATTAATAATGTATATCTGGTAGATGGTCTTAAGCATAACTTGCTAAGTATCTCTCAATTATGTGACAATGGCAATAAAGTCGTTTTTCATTCAAATGTTTGTCGTATCATAGTTGAAGGTACTAGTA
Organism: Heliosperma pusillum; assembly: GCA_022085475.1. Classification (NCBI taxonomy): domain Eukaryota; kingdom Viridiplantae; phylum Streptophyta; class Magnoliopsida; order Caryophyllales; family Caryophyllaceae; genus Heliosperma; species Heliosperma pusillum. The sequence goes on along the minus strand of JAIUZE010036641.1, from coordinate 98,987 downwards.
ATGTTATCCTAGAAGGTCTACGTAAACGAAACGTGTACATGATTGATTTAAACAAAGTCACTACAAGTTCCTTTACATGCATGAAAGTTACTGTGGATGATTCATGCTTGTGGCACAAGAGGTTTGCACACATCAGTCCAACAACTTTAAAGAAACTAAAATCGTGGGATTTAGTTGAGGGTTTACCCTCAATCAAATTCGAACAAGAGAAGATGTGTGACTCATGTGCCCGTTGTAAACAAGTTAGATCTTCATTCAAACCAAAACGAGTAGTAAGTACAGAGCGTCCACTTGAGTTGGTACACATGGATTTGTGTGGACCTATGAAAGTCAGAAGCCGCGGTGGATCAAGGTACGTATTCGTCCTAGTCGACGACTACTCAAGGTATGTATGACCTATCTTTCTATTTACTAAAGATGAAACTTTCGATGAGTTTGTAGTACTAATGAAGCTTGCCCAAAACAAGTATGATAAAAAGTTAGTTTCCATTCGTACGGATCATGGCACCGAATTTGATAATCAAGCTTTTATAGAATATTGTAGGGAGAATGGTGTAGGACATAACTTTTCCGCACCACGAACTCCACAACAAAATGGTGTCGTGGAACGTATGAATAGAACATTAGAGGACATGGCTCGCACTATGCTTTTGTGTAGTGGCCTTCCTAAGAGTTTTTGGGCTGAAGCCATTAGTACTGCATGCTATGTGCACAATAGAGCTATGATTAGACCTATTCTCAAAAAGACTCCCTATGAACTTTTAAGAGGGAGAAAACCCAATATAGCTCACCTTCGTTGCTTCGGGAGTAAATGTTTTGTCCATAATAATGGAAAAAGTAATTTGAGCAAATTTGATCCACGAAGTGACGAAGCTGTGTTTGTTGGCTATTCTAATCATAGTAAAGCTTTCAAAGTTTTTAACAAAAGAACGTTGTGCATAGAAGAAAGTGTTCATGTTGTATTTGATGAAGATAATGTGCCTGAGCAAGTTGAACAGAATGAAGAAGAAGACATGAATGATCCAGACTTTCGCCTTTCAAGGGAAGACGAGCCAGATAATAATGAAGAAGTTATTGAAGGAATCAATGATGAACTTGATAAATCCGCAAATGACCTTGAACAGAGAACTGAGACAATTGTTGATGATACGAATGTCTCTTCTCAAAACAAGGAAAAGAAAACTGAAGTTATAGCTGATGATGCTATAACTTTGAACCAGAACCAAGATGGTGTAACTGAAGTTGTACCAACTTCAGCTATAACCCCAGAGTCCAACTCAGGGGGAACCAATCTTGATTCTGAATCATTTGAGGAAAATGAAAGTTCATCAGATGATGATGAGCCTAGGAACTCTAAGAAATGGAAATATAAGAGTTCTCATCCTATGGATAGTATCCTGGGAAGTTTGACTAAAGGAGTTCAAACTAGGCGAACATTAAATAACTTTTGTTCATTCTATTCGTTTCTGTCCACCATAGAGCCTACCAACATCAAGGAAGCACTTGCAGAATCCGACTGGATTGTGGCTATGCAAGAGGAGCTTCAACAGTTCGAACACAATAAGGTTTGGCACCTTGTGCCACGACCCTCTAATCGAACTGTGATTGGTACTCGATGGGTATTCAGAAATAAATTGGATGACTCAGGAGTTATAGTTCGTAATAAGGCTCGATTGGTCGTTCAAGGTTATAATCAACAAGAAGGAATTGATTATGACGAGACATTCGCACCAGTAGCAAGACTTGAAGCTATTCGCTTGCTCATCGCCTTCGCAGCTCATAAAGGAATGAAATTGTTCCAAATGGACGTTAAGACTGCATTTCTTAACGGTTATTTGGAAGAAGAGGTTTTTGTTGAACAACCTCCTGGATTTTTGAATAGCAAGTTTCAAAACCATGTTTTTAAACTCGATAAAGCTTTATATGGCTTGAAACAAGCGCCTAAGGCTTGGTACGACAGATTGTCAAAAATTTTATTGCAAAACAATTTTAAAAGAGGATCTGTCGACAAAACCATATTTCTAAAATCCGAGGGTTCTGATTTACTTGTTACTCAAATTTATGTAGACGATATTATTTTTGGCTCTACTAACAATAAATTGTGCAAGTATTTTTCAGATCTTATGACCTCAGAATTTGAAATGAGCATGATGGGAGAATTAAAATTCTTCCTAGGATTGCAAATTCAACAAACTAAAGAAGGAATAAAGATTCACCAACAAAAATATGTCAAGGAGCTAATCAGAAAATTTGGTATGGAGAACGCTCATCCAATGGACACACCTATGGTAACTGATAAAAAGTTGACCTTAGACGAAAATGGTAAGTCCGTAGATGAAACTACATATCGAGGTATGATTGGTTCTTTATTATATTTAACTGCAAGTAGACCTGACATTATGTTCAGCGTATGTGTCTGTGGTAGATTTCAATCATGTCCTAAAGAATCACACATGATTGCAGTTAAACGTATCTTGAAATATTTAATTGGTACATCTAATTTATATTTGTGGTATCCACTTGAGTGTAATTTCGATCTAGTAGGATATTCAGATGCAGATTATGCAGGATGTTCTTTAGATAGAAAAAGTACCTCTGGATTTGCTACGTTTGTTGGACCTTGCATAATTACTTGGGGCTCAAAGAAGCAAAATTCGGTTGCGTTATCTACTGCAGAAGCCGAATATATCGCTGCAGGACTGGTATGTTCTCAACTACTATGGTTAAAGCAACAACTATGTGATTACGGTGTTAATGTTGGTTGTATGCCTGTTTTCTGTGATAATACGAGTGCTATTGTTATTTCTAAAAACCCAGCTCAGCATTCTCGTACTAAGCATATAGACATTAGACATCATTTTTTACGTGACCATGTGGAAAAGGGAAACATTAAACTCGAATTTTGTAGTACTGAAAATCAATGGGCTGACATTTTAACAAAGGCGTTAGCGAGAAGACGTTTTGAGATTTTGCGGTTGGAAATTGGTTTAATCAGTAGCAATTAAATTCGTCATATTTATTTTGTGAACCTGCATGATTGGCTAGAATAAGACGAGATTGTATGACTGTGTCCGCATATTTCATTGCTAGTATATTTGTGTTTAATATAATATATTTTACGTGAGTATCTTGCATATTAAGTGTTTTATGGAAATTGAATTATGAATCACATATTTGCCAAAAACCTATCTTATTCACTTTCCTAATTGAACCAAAATTCTACCCATGTATTTCATGTTAGCCGAAATTACCAAATAAAATCACCCTACCATATTTTTTTACTTTACCAAATCCTATCCTTACCATATCTCAACAATTAATTACCTAAGATTCTCTTTCCTACCAAAATTCAAAAAAAAAAACAAGGAAAGGAGACTACCTAGAGCCGGCACAACCCATGTGCCAAGTACAAAAGTACTCTTCCCAATTTTTACACCTCATAATTACCCATCACTTTCACCACACAAACACTTCACCCAATTTTAACTCCTTCTCTCTCCCTTTCACGGCACCCCTACCACAACAACAAAAATTTAACCATCAATTTTTCAAGCTTCATCCATGGCTTCCACAAGATCAAAAATCTCCAAAAACCCAAATCCTAAAACTCCTAAGCCTAGCATGCCCACAAACACTTCTCCTACTCCCACACAAAAATCACCTACCATGAACCAAACCGGGTCCGGTACGGGTCTTGAGGGTACAAAAAGAAGAAGGTTAAATAAGGGCAAAGCTAGAGTCCAAGAAGAAGCTACTACCGAATCCTTTGACACGGTTCCCGATGAGACTACACGGGTCACGTTCCGTGATTTTTCGCCTCAAGAAACATCTTCCGGGCTTGACAAACTCCGTCTCACAAAAGATGAAAGAAAACTTGTGAACCGAGTTGCTCAGTACGGAATACACGGGGGTCGTCATTATCCGAAAGCTTGGTGTGGCAAATATGCGGCTTTAGGATTCTTTACCGACTTTCTAAATTTTCAAGAATGGGAAACCGTGGCACAATTTTTGGGTCCAGTCTATTCGATTGAGGTAATCCAGTTTTTCGCTTATGTTTCGTTAACCGATGGAGTGTTGAATGCCGTTATTAATGGCCGTTCAGTTTCGATTTTTGTGACGGACTTTTGTATTCTATTTTCGGTTCCTGATGATGGAATCAAAATCAATCCGAGTACGTCATGGGATGAACTGACGGACATGGCTAAGTTGGAAGTTAAGAAATACTTTGATGTTGGGGCTTCTTTGTCGAGTTGTGTTTTGGCGGGGAGTGTCTCTCCAAAGTTGAAATTTATGTTGAACTTTTTATGGAACACCGTAATTCCGCGTCGGGGAGGACGTGACAAGATTGCATGTTATGAGATGTTAGTTGTGAAGAATTGGTTGGAGGGAAATCGGGTTAATCTACCTTTTCTTGTCTTTTCTCGTATTTCACAAACCGCTTTTTCGGTCACCGAGGACAAGATTTATTCGACTCTTGATTTACCCTACGGGATGTGGGTGTCACGGCTCCTTGAGTCGAAAGGGGTCATTGATGTGAATAGTTATGGTGTTACCGTAAAAGATGACATGTGTGACACGTTTTTAAAATTCATGAAGTTGGATGCTTGTGGACCGGAGTTGATGTTTTTTACCAAAGGGGGCTCGGTCGGGATGCAGTCGGTTGGGGTTGATCTTTCGGGAATCGAGTCTAGGTTGGATATGTTTATGGGAAGTGTGATGGAGCGCCTTGATGCGCAGGACAAGAAGATTGATGCGGTGTTGGACAAGATTGTTCAAACCCTGGCATTGGGTTCCGCTAGCTCCACCCGTGACCAAGGTGGGTCGGGTGTAAGTCGTGAGATGAGGGCGTGGATGACGGGTGTGGATGATCGCCTAGAAAAGTTGGAAAGAAACATTGTCGATTGTCGACAAGAAATGTATAGGCAAAGGGATCGGATGACATATTTGGTGAGCCAAGGCGGTTCTTTGGTTAAAAGTGGTACGGAAATGCGTGAGGGGATGCGTACTATCTTTGATGCGACGGATGCTCTTTCCTTGAAAGTTCGGAACTTTGACGTTTGCCTCACCGCTCAAGCTTCCATCGTGCCTTGACCGTCTTTCCACTCTCGAGTACCGCACACGGCCCGGTTATGTTGCACCCTAATCTCACCCGCTCACCCACAATGCCTTGCTCTTCTAATCCTTGTTTGTTTATTTCTTGAACTACTTAACCAATTCGGCCCATTTTGGCTTGTTTAAACTTTGTTCTATTCGGCCCACTTGGCAACTAAACAATATATTTTGTGGTTTGTAGTTCTTAATTAACATTTGCACTTGATTTTGCTTGGTATATATCGTTTTATATTGCGTATTTTGCATATCTATTTCTTGCCTTGACATGTGTTATTCTAGTCGTTTCATGTCTTTGTTCTTGTCTTTTCAATGATGCCAAGAGGGGGAAGAAATGATATGATTTGAGTCTTTGCTTACGCTTGCTCCTTGTCAAGACTCGTTATCTCTTAAATTCTCTCAAGCTATAACTTTGGCTAAGTTGTTTTGTTCTTGCGATCAAAGTTGCTATAACTTTGGAGTGTTTTGTTGAGGGGGAACTATTACTTAGTCACATTGTTAAGAGAAAATCATGTGAGACTTGTCATCATCAAAAAGGGGGAATTTGTTGGACCAATTCATAAGTTTTGATAATGACATGTGTTTACGTAATAATATGTTTTTACTCGATATATCATATGCGTGTAATTGTGTGCTTTAGTCTTATTATAGCTAGCAACAATTATGAGAAGAAAGATCAAAGTTAGGCAAAACTTTGATAAAGTTTGTGAGACAAAGTTATAACAACTTCAGGAATAACTTTGGAAGTGAACTTGGAAGTTATAGCTAACCAGGCATAACTTTAAGGAAAATCGCTTCAAACAAGATCTACATCAAACTACACAAGACTCGAGATGGAGGGTCTTGTGATCAAGATGGAGAGATGATCCGTCTTACTGAAGATCTTTGTGAAGATTAGATAGTATAGGTCGTCATTCGGTAACTATTCCATTCGAGAGATTTTATGTTCAAAGTTATAGCTTTAGCCTATGACTTTGAATAATAAATGTTGATGCATGATTTTGGAAATAAAATGTTCTGAAATATTTTCAAAAGTAAAAGAGTATTTTTATATTTATCAAGAGTTTTATTAGAGAATATATTTATGAGATTCTATTGATTAGTAATACAACTTATGGGTTGTCATGTTACCTAGGGTTTCTAATATATTCTATCTCAATTTGTTGTTAACCTAATTAGCCCACCTAGTGTTTGAGCCATCTAGGGTTTCGTGAAAACCTAGTTTGTGCCACCTAGGAATTCGTGCCTCCTAGGGTTTCGTGAGCTAGGAATTTCGGCCTCCTTAGGTTGTTTCCCTAGTTTACCTAATCTAGGATTCTACTATATCTTTACAACAATATTTTGAGATATAAAGATAAATATATTTCTATAAGACGATAAACCAAATAATATTTTGAGACAAAAATATTTCTAAAAGATAAGCAAATATTATTTTATGATAAGATAAGTATCTTTATTAAATATTATACTAGGGTTTTAGATCTACTATGATTCTACTACTATAAATACTCATTCACATATTATTTGCAAAACACACGAAATACACTACAATCACACGACACATCTATTTACTAGTGTTGATTTTCCAAAATCGTTTTAAAGCAAACTTTTGAGCAAATATTTATTATTTTTAGAGTTTGTTTTTCAAAAGAGTCGTGTATCAATTATTATCAATCGCTTGAGTGAAATACGTTATTGGATAATAGTACATCATTATAAGCTTACAATTCTTTAACGGGAATCTGTGTGAAGTATAATTGTACTTCTTATTAGCGTAAGAATAGTTAGAGTGATTTAGCGATAACTAACCTGGAGTTATAATAATAGTGTTGATTATACGAGTGAGTTGATAATGTTTGTAATCATTAGGAAGGGGTACTGAAAAAATTATTAATCGAGAATAGTGGACGTTAGGTTCAACGTGTGAACACTGAACACACTCAAAATCGTGTGCTCTCTCTAGTTCTCTTTACTTTCGTATTTTGTTACTTGCGCTTTACTTTGATTAATTAATTAGTGGATTTTTAATTTCATAAGTCAAATAATTAATTACACATCATATAAAATCGAAAAAGTGGGCTAAGTTTTTAATACTCGATTCTTTTTAAAACCCCCCCCCCCCTACCCCCCCCCCCCCCCCCTCCTTTCGTATTCGATCAATAGACTCTACAATCATCATCAACAAGTAACACATCTGATGACAAAGATTAACATATAAAATACTATGTAGGAAATCCTACCTTTTTGGCTAATCCGCAATAAGCACAGCACAATCAAAATCTTTCCTCTACAAAATATCCTCCTAATCAATCATTTAGTATTTATATCAATAACTATTCAAATCTACATCCCCCAATACAAATTAGAGTTTAAACAAAACTATCCACAGTCACCATAACAAATAAGACTAGGTTATTTACAACAAAATCTACACAAGAGAAAGAGTCTGACGCACTAGCGATCGATGCACCGATCCTTAGAATGATTCAAGATGATTAAGAGGGTTTGGAAGAGTTTAGGAGAGTTTAGGGTTTGATAATGACTAACTGACGGCAATCCTTGTATACCTGTTAATTATTTTTAATCAAAACCGCTCGATAAAATATGTCAGGCCAATCACTCGGTCGAGTACAAAAGTCACTCGATCAAGTACACTACACTCGGTCGAGTACTCACCATACTCGGCTGAGTGCCACCTAGGCAGAAGGCTGCCTAACTGACACACCAACCTCATTCTAGCATTAGGATCCTGCTTATTTGTCCAAGTAAAAAGAGCCCTTGAAGCTTTAATATCCTCATCCCCACACAAACAGAGACACAGTCTTGGAAAGGTTCCATTTATGGCACAATAGAATTCCCTCCTAACCTCTCAGTAGGACTAAGCACAGTATTAAAGTTCCTAGCCCACAATCAATGAATAGTGCAATTTCTTCAACACCTAGTTAAAAATCTCCATAATTTTTCCCTTTCATGCACCCCATTATAAGCATAAATCATAATAAGTAAAACCTCTTCCCATCAGTTTTTGACATAACCATCATGTGGATATATTGAGCATTCTAATCAAGAAATTGAATATCAAAACAATTTGGATTACACAGAATCCAAATTCTACCTCCACTATGCCAACTACAATAATTAGTTGTAAAACACCATTCATCACAAAAGGTAGTATCCCCTTTATTCATTCTAGCGAGATTAATCTTTGTTTCCAAAATACCAAACAACCAAACTCCTTTTTTATGCATAAACCATTTTATTTCCTTCTGCTGAATGAACTTATTAATGCCTCTTACATTTCAAAATCCTATACTATGCATTATTATTATTATTACTTGGTGGATCAGTCCCACTTTGCCCTACCTCAACTCTAGGAGTAAGCTTATAATTCAGAGCATCAAGGAAAGTATACCTAGCTTTTCCTTGACCTCCAACACCAATCCCATCATGTTTTGTCATTCTAACAATCTGCCTGACGGGGGTATCCTCCATTACGTTGTTACATCCCTCTTCACAAACTTCCCAACAAGTCCTGAGATGATAGGCAAACAATCACCCCAAAGTTTCAAAGGAAGTCCAGGCAACCAAATCCAATCAGGGAAAGTGCCGACCTCCTCCTTAATCATATCCACACCAGCATCCCAAGGTCGAATAACAACAGGTACTATCAAACATATGATAACCAGAATTTAACAATTTCCCCCTTCCTGCAGATGTTTTAAATCTGACGAAAAAAATCCCATTTGGTAGGAACCAAATCTTATCTATGTTATATTTGGCCCAAACACAATAAAAAAATCCCTCGACAACCTCCTAAGGAGGGTTAGCACCAAGTATATAACAATAAACAGATTGATTCCTAGACTCTACCTCACTTTTGATATCATCTTTAGTGATTTGAATGAGCTCCTCCAAATCATCCTCTTCCACAATGGTTGCAAGAACTGGCACAGTTGTTCCTCCTAGTTTTGTCATCCAGGCCAGCCTTCATCATCCATCAGAAACTCATCATCATTGAGATTCAATACCGGAACCCTAACAATTTCAGTCATAGATCTAGCTTTCCCCGTATCCGACGATTTAGGCCCTGGAGTAGCAATTCCCTCATTCTTTTTTGTTAATTTCCATCTTGATGATGAACCATCATCATTCTTATTATGTTTGATTTGATTTTGTGATTTTTTTGGACTCGATCGCGTCATTTATTTTAAAAAAATAGGACTAAACCCTCGGACCTAGGATTTTGGTATAAGAGGGCACAAATTTTGTTTTTAATAAATTATCTTCCATTTTATAAGACATTTGTAAATATTAGAATTATTTTTTTGCATAATATACTCCCTCCTATTCTAATCAATCTTTCCCATTTGACTTGGCACAAATTTTAAGACGTTTAATTAAATAACCAAAAGTAATGAAGTGGGGGTAAGGTGATTGGAGAGAGGGAATGTATTGTGGGGTATTATTGTGGAGTGAAGTGATTAAAATAATTATTGTTGTGGGGTAAGGTGATTAAAATAAGATAAAGTATGGGTATTGTGCGGTATTGTAGTGGGGTAATGTGATTAAAATAAGTATAAAAGTTTACCAAAAAAGGAAAGGGGGAAGGTATTGTGAATAACCCAAAATAGAAAGGGGGAAGGTTGCTCAGAATAGGAGGGAGTATAAAACACTATTGGTGTGAATACTCCTTGGTTAATAGACTTTCTTAAGTGACTGCCATGCTATGCAACCAACCATTATTCAATGCTCTTTTACATTTACCTACAAAAAGGAAACAACACAAAACAAGCCAAAAATTTAAGTTACAAGTTATGTTTTCTTGTTTTCACTAAGGAAATGAAAAATGAGACTTTTAGCTACTCTAGAACACCCACACCATAGGGTCGCGCTCAAAAAGTCACTGCGGTGAGGATATCCCTATTGTCGGTCCCAACCGCATATTATAAGTGAAAACATTGTGCTATCATGTCAAAATTGCAAACAATCAAAATGCAATTAAAAAAAAGCAAAAAAACTCAAATTCTTTTTTCCGTCATTTGCCCTTGTTTTGATCACGTACATCATTGGTTGCATAGTGAGGCGGGACACTCCTTATTTCCTACCTAGTTGGAAGATGTGAAATTCCATTGATCTAAAGTGTTTGATAACGCACGGGGGAATTTGTGTCTGTGATGGGTCGCCCCGTCACAAATGAGAATTTGTGTTTGTAACCTAATATACCTACACAATAGACTACAAAAATTAGGTTTAGTTTTAAGGGAAAAGTTTGAAGTTTTTCTTAATCTTTTACTTCGTAGTATATAGGGGATTAAGTGCAACCAATTAATATATTGCGTTGCTCCACGGATAATTTCGACAAGTTTTGGTCAATAGTAACTTGTGTGACCCAATATAATCAACTCAATTAAATTCTAACAAAATATTGTGACCATCTAAATTTAGACACAAATTCTCATTTAAGAAAAACATTATCCATTTTAAACTTAAGACGGGTCAAATACATATCAAACACTGTTACCTAGAAAATACCAAAAAATTTATCTTTATTACCCACATGTGATAGTATTTGACTCGTCTTAAGCTTAAAACGAATAGTACTCGTCATAAGCAAAACTTATTGGACAATATCTTACCATAAATTGGTCAATCGAACCCTCCCAAAGTCCCAACACTTACTTATCTAAAGCCCGCAAATTCTGATTTTGAAATTCAGATAAGTTTTTAAAGTTATCAGTTACAGGGGCAATTTCGTCACTTCCATTCCAGAGTCACGTTGGACATGTTTTCTCACTAGCAAGTTGCAAAGTACGTTACAAATTACAATTAGTAACAAAACACAACTATAAAAGGCGTTCCACATACATTGCTTTGAGGCACAACAATACAACATCAACTCATCAAAGAATTTGATCTCAAACTACATTGAAAGAGGGAAAATTAATTTAATATCATTGTAAGTACTAGTACTTTTTTTTCTTCAAACATGTTTTGGTAATTGAAGTTGTAAATTCCATCTTCTTGTTCACTTTCTTTTTTATCCACACGGTATACGGATCACATTTTAGATTTTATAAATGTTCTATTACAAATTCTTTTTATCTTGTTAAAATTTCATAAATAAGACTATACCACCAGATGTATATATGAGCATGGTATATCTAATACCAATCTAATTGAGTTTATATGCAATTTTTTTGAGCTTTTAGAATTTTTTAGTTACATTTTAATTATGTGAGTGTCAAAATTAAAATTTAAGTGAGCTTATATATATGCATGCTGTTTTTGAGTTTATTATAATATTTTGAGTTTAAAACTTATATAAATGTGCTCATAATTTTTTCAATAAAGTTCGTAAAATATATAAATAAGCTCAACTTATTTAATATAAAGCTCCAAATCTATAAAACCAGTTATATACAACTGGTTGTATAATCTACTAATTGTTAAAAATTTGTAGTCTCTTAAAAAATTGTCTTTTAATAAATTTATTAAAAGGCGTATTATAATTTGAATTACAAATGGTATACTCCCTCTGTTCCAGTGAGATGTTTACACTTGCTTTATTTTGTGAGGGGAAAATAAAGCAAGTGTAAACTATTGACTGGGACGGAGGGAGTAGAAGGTAAATGTAATAGGTACATATTTTTTATATTATTCATACAAAAATTTCTATAAGCCTCGTTGTAACTAGAGATGACAATCTCACCCTCACTCGATGGATATCCACCCACCTTATGTTAAATGGGTTGGCTATGAATGATATATTTATGTAAATTTAGGGTAAGTTACGTTATGAATGTAGATTACTATAAGATGGAATATGGATAATAAATCATCCACATATATCAAACCCAAATTAATATACATGTAATTCATTTTTTATTTATAAAAAAGATTTTATATATACATTAGTAGAAAGAAATTAAAAATCAATAATCCATATTAAATAACTATTTATTTGTTTTTATTTTTTTTAATCCTTTTATTTCGGTTCTCACACTTTAAATCTTATTATTGGGGTTTTTCTCTTCATTTTTAATCCTATATAATTTATAAGTTACCAAAGTTTGCACTAATTATGTGGAATTTGATGGTTTTTATTTCTTTAATTTGGTGACTTCTTTAACTTTATTTAAGACTTCGGTTTGTTAATCTTGAAAAATAATGATGAGTAGAGGTGAGCGTTTAAGGATGAAAAGATCTCGTCGATAGTCCTTTCATCATCTTCATCTATGAAAAATTATTAAATGAATATGAATATAGATGTAGATATGCCTTTATTATATCCATATCTTCTCCATTGTCATCTTTAACTGTGGTATGCTCACATTACTAATTACAAGTATTTAAACCTGTCAAACGGTTTGCATGGGCGGATCTCAGACCGTGTCATACAATTTGGGTCAAATATGAGTCATGTCAAATATGGGTCGGGTCATACGTGTCATACGGGTCTTGAGCCGGGTTAGAGTCGGAATACGGGTTAAATAAATTGATCGCATATTTTATCTTTATCATTTTTCAGCCGAAGAAACATACTTTTTAAAAATGAAATCATATTTAATATTAATAATATAATTATATCAATTACTTATCTTTCCTATATTAAGACATTTATAAAAAAAATATATATTTAATTTTCTTATTATTTAAGAATATACGGGCTATATAAAATTGTTTTTAAAATTAATTGTTTGATTTAAAATATTTTTCAATTTACTATTTTAAATAGAATATAAAAATATAAATAATTTAATAATATTCTTGATATATCCTTTGACCCACTAGGTGTTTAGGTTGTACTGGTCCAGACCTGTTTTGACCCTAAACAACGGGTCATTTTAGATTTTTAGGTCACAGATCTTCAACCGTAAAAAATTGGATCAAGTTCACAGATCGGGTTAAGTTTTGATAGGTCTTCAACTATTAAACCAAGTCTTAGAAGTTTTAAGACCTTATTTAAGAATTATGACTAAAGTTGAGCATCAGTCCAAACCGGACCGAAAATCGAAAAAATTATTCAGGTGAACCAAAAAGCGGGACTAAAAAGTTAGGTTTTTGACCGAACAAAATCCGTATTTTACTGTCCGGTCTGGCCTCGGATAGAAATGGACCCCATTTATAATTTATCATATTTATGTAAAAGGTAATTAAAATATAATTTTATTAAACCAACTAAATTAGTTTATTAAAGTATTTTTAGCATAAACAACCACCAATATTATGTTTATAGTATTGTTTTGAAAATAAAATACTTGATTACTTTATAAAATTGCAAAAATTAATAATAAAACACATAATTTTCGGTCGATTCGTTACAAACTGAAATTTACCGATCTTGGACCGGATCAGACCAAACACCGAAACTTCAAAAGCGTGGACCGAGGGCCGGACCGAAATGAATCCAACCCGGGTCTGATCTAGACCAAATGGTCCAATCTGGTACATTTTTCCAATCCAGACCGAATCTTCCTTGCCCTCACATTATACCGCTATGCCTTAGGGTATGATTATTGGTTAAACTTACCAAAGTCTAAAAATTCTGGCACAATAGCTTTATACTGACTTTTATTATTCTTTATTGTTCAGACCCCCTCAAACTCCCCTCAAACTTTATATATTATCAGTCAGACTCATCTCATATGCTAAGTATGTTAAGTATTACGAGTAATTATTGATTTGGAAAAAAAAATCAAATATAGCTTTGTTACTGTGACTTGGTTGCATGTGGAGACTTGGGCTTATGTCAAAAAGCAAATATTGGCATCTCCTAACACAATACTATCACGTCTTCCCTAAAATGGAGTGTCGAAGTACTGTGTATTATCGTAGGACTATACCTAAACATAAGCTTAGTAAACATATTAATTTCGATGTTTTGATAGGGCGTAAAGATGGAAAACAAACAAGCGAAAGCATGGGCTGTAGCACAAAACATTACGGTGAGTATTGATCTTATTGAGGCTGCCAAAACTCATCTGAAGTTCCTTGATGCTGTGGAACACCGTAATCGATTCCTGTTTGAAGATGATGTCTTGCAAAGGGCTGTCTACAGGTGAAATGTCCTTATCTTCGTATACGACCTCCATCGTGCAATATAAATTAATAAAGAAAAATGTGACGATAAACTGGTCTAGCTTCTTGCATTCTGAAGAATCCACTAGTTGTTGTTGTCGATGTTTGAAGCGCAATGTTGCATCTTTCAGGTACAATGCATTTTGGCTTCCTTTGCTTGCCAAACATGAGGAGAACCCTGTTTCGGACGAGTCACTGGTTGTTCCTCTTGACTGTGAATTGATATGGCACTGCCATAGGCTAAACCCGGTATGGTTCTCAACTCCAGGCACATGTTTTCTTAAGCCATTCCCTTTCAAATAGAAAAATGGCTTCATTATTAGCTCTTCATTAGATTTCATCTATATTGGTATATCTATGTTACAGGTCAGGTACAAATTTGATTGTGAGAAATTGTTTGGAAGAATCCTTACCAACCACAATGTCATGTCATCCATACAAGCGACATCGAAGAGCACAAGTGAGGAAATATGGAGCAAAATGTACCCCGCAGAACCTTATGAGCTTGACTTAGAACGACCCTTGCAGAAAAGTTCACAAATTGAAAAATTCACCAGATATGATCTGATTGCTGCCGTTAAAAGACAGACGGGTTTCACTTATCAGGTAATAAATACTTTGTGAAGTACTCCGTAATTATTAATTACATAATTAGTACTAGTATAGAACCCGTGCAATGCATGCACGGTATATATAGAGATTAATTTTCTTAAGTGTATTATACATATAGAATTTAAATGGATAACAATTAATTTTTCAGATTTCTCCATGTTAATTACATTTTTATTTGAGAAAACAATGAAAAGACAAAATTAATCAAACAACTACTAATATATTTTAATTTTGATATTTTAATGAAAAAATGTTTTTTTTTACCATGAATCAAATTGTATTATTTTACAAATTACACATTTATTTTAACTATTTTTTAGTTATGAAGCAAACAATAACCGTTTAAATTTTGTTTTATACGGAGTATATAGTTTAGAGTTTAATGAAAATATTATAATTTATATCATATGTTAATGAAAAGATTACAATTTTAGTTTAATGAAAATTTTATATTTTTAAAGAAAGTATTATATTTTAATGAAAAGATTATATCATAATGAGACAACTCTTTATTTTGTTTCTATATTTAGTGTATGCATTTTGGAGGGAAAATATATGGATAGACTTATTCTTTTAGTATAAGGGGGATTCTTTTGCTTCTTACACTATAGTCTGATTTAGAATGGAGCCATTCCATTCTAAGACTACTTGCTGCATAGTTGCGTTGAAGTACTGAAAAATTGTTTGTTTGACAGGCATGCAGACCACACATGTCTGATGAACTCTTTCTCCGAGAAGCGGAAGCTAGATATAAAGGATTTCTTCATCTCATTAGAACAAACAGGAAGATGGGCCTACAAAGTTTCTGTGTCCCCACTTATGACGTCGATCTGATGTGGCACACACACCAACTGTACCCAGATTCTTACTCCAAAGACATGAAGGAATTGGTGGGCAGTGTGCTTCCACACAACGACTCTGACCCTGATAAATCGAAAGGGAGTAGACTAGACACTGGATTCACCGAAACTACAAGGCAATGGGAACAAACTTTTGGGTTAAACTATTGGAAGGCTGGTGCATTCAGTAGAGGAGAGATCCCTACTCCGGTCACACGAGCTCCCTACAAGTTCAATGGAGAGTCCAAGGAATTTAACAAGGCCGGAAAATTTGGCCAGCAAATTCATTTTCCAACTACGAAAGCGGTGGAGGTAGTAATGATTTTCCGAAAACCTTAATTCTCAAATTGCTCTTGTGGCTCCTTTTATACGTAAAGGAAAAAAAAATCGTTACAAATTTCAAAATGCAAAGTAATTGTGTAGTCCTCAATATTGGTAGATATAAAAGCCATGCTTTAAAATGCTTATATGACTTACTGATGTCATGAAGTAAATAAGTAATAACTTGCAGTTTTCATCATTAACAGGTACTACTAGAGCTTGTAGATATCAAGAACCTACCAGATGAGCGCAAAGAAAACCTTGTTGTTGCAATCAGTAAGAATCAACCCGATACACTTTTCAAAACCAAGAGATGGTTGGGAATATCATCGGCTTCTAAGGACAAACTGTTTGCTTATTTTGAGTGTGAGCCAGTGGGAGAGTTTCTCCTTGAACTCATGTCTTATTCTTCTAGTTCCGATAATTTGAAACCAAAGAGACAATTGAAGCTACTTGGTTCGTGCTCTCTTTCTTTAGAAGATATGTTGGCTTCCCGATCTCAACTTTGGATAAATAAATGGATTTCGCTTGATCTAGTAGCTGGCCTTGGAAATTCTGAGCCCGTACTCCTTCATGTCTCTATGTCGTTTTCTCCTCCAATGCGTGCACCTCAAATATTTCAATTGGCGAAATGTCAGCATTTCAAACATGATTTGCTTGAGACTCGGGTCATGGATTGTAACAGGAAAAACGTGTTTAGTCTTCAGAAGAGGTAATTTTACTTTTATTTTAATTGTGAAGACAATCTTACTCAGCATGTAATACATCTTACTTATCGCACCTAGCACTTGAAAATAGATTAGTTACATATCTTGCTGTTTCATGTAGGCGTATAATCCAGGATGCTACCAAAGACCCTTCTGATTTATTGACAGAGGTGTATTACATCACCAACTCTGGTGAAAAGCACACGCTGGTCGAATGTCATGAAAACGACTGGTCCGTGAAAGGAACCCATGGATCGTTCAAGCTTCAAAAAAGCTCTGGGAACGACGACAGTCTCTTCGCGTTTGCTAGTCACAATAAGATAGTAAGGACTTCTGATCTTCTGTTAATTCATTAGCATACTGTATATCATAGAAATATCTTACTACAGATAAAATTTCAACTATTTGAAAAAGACTTGTGCTCAATAAAACTTCTATAATTTCAACTTAAATTTTTTATAGGTGAAACTATTTCCTGGAAGAAGATTGCAACCTGGAACCCAGCAATCCAAAAATGAAAAATCAGAAGATTTCATGACTATGGTCGAATTCTCCACAGGTTATCCTTATGGCAAGGCTGTAGGACTAATCGACTCAAAGTCGCAAACTGTCAAGGTTTGTTTTCATTTAGAACCCCATGTGAAATAATGTTTCTTTCTACATCATTGTATCATTCATCTCAGCATAGTTTTGTTAAACAGGTCATGGATGAACCGATAGTCCTACCGAGCATTGCCTTAGCATTCATACTGTCTGATAATCTTAGAGTAGAAGAGCAAAGTAACTGTACTAACTGTGCCCCCGTCATGTACATGGTGAAAGCCGCTGATTGTGCATGTGGGCCTTGTAAGGATGCTTTAACAACGGAACAAGGGTATGGATCCAGTTGTGCACCGGTCATGGACATGGTGAAAGCCGCTGATTGTGCATGTGGGCCTTGTAAGGATGCTTTAACAACGGAACAAGGGTATGGATCCAGTTGTGCACCGGTCATGGACATGGTGAAAGCCGCTGATTGTGCATGTGGGCCTTGTAAGGATGCTTTAACAACGGAACAAGGGTATGGATCCAGTTGTGCACCGGTCATGGACATGGTGAAAGCCGCTGATTGTGCATGTGGGCCTTGTAAGGATGCTTTAACAACGGAACAAGGGTATGGATCCAGTTGTGCACCGGTCATGGACATGGTGAAAGCCGCTGATTGTGCATGTGGGCCTTGTAAGGATGCTTTAACAACGGAACAAGGGTATGGATCCAGTTGTGCACCGGTCATGGACATGGTGAAAGCCGCTGATTGTGCATGTGGGCCTTGTAAGGATGCTTTAACAACGGAACAAGGGTATGGATTCAATTGGGTAGGGGAATGTACTAGCGCCCCCGTCATGGACATGGTGAAAGCTGCTGATTGTGCATGTGGGCCGTGTAAGGATGCTTTGACAAAGGAACAAGGGTATGGATCCACTTGCGTAGGGGAATGTACTAGCTGTGCCCCCGTCATGGATATGGTGAAAGCCGCTAATTGTATGGACATGATGAAAGCTACCGATTATATGGACATGGCCAAAGCTATCGATTGTGCACGTGGGCCATTTAAGGATGTGGAGCTGAATGATGGGTATGATGTCGGATGTAATCCGGGAATTCGTGACTGTGATGGTATTGCTGCAATCATGCCTATCAGTGGGTATGTTTAATTGAGATTTAGCACTTTGTTGCTAGGTCTATTTCCGGCAATGTTTTAAGAATAAATCTGATTACTATGAATAATGTTTTCCGATCCTCTGTTATTATAAATATATGATATATTTCTCAAATATAACATTGATGATAAAATGCTACGAAGTATCATGAAATCAAGCATATGAAAACAGAAAAAGATCGGGTAAATTATAATCCATGTCGATCTTGCAATAACTTAATTTGTTTCGATACATAATACTATCATCAAATCCTGACATATACAAAAGGACCAATATGACAAACATGAAAATCAACAGATAAAAATGATAGAAGGGTCACAGCAGCATTCATCAATTAGGCAGCAGCAACATAGAGCAGCCAGACTGCAAACATTATAGCAAACATTTAGCTTTACTATAGTATTTATTTCTCCCAATATATAAATGGATGTAACAAAAAAAATTACGAGTAATAATTACCATCCCTCGAGAAAACCAGTTTGCCTTTGAGGCGGAGGAGGAGGAGCATATTGATATTGTGGCGGAGCCATCACCGGTGGTGGCGGACCTTGATAATACCCTATATTTATAGAAACATAATTATGAGTTTATAACGGGAATGTAGCTGTGGTAAAACTTATTCCGTAACATTTATACTTCATTACATATGCAGATCGCCTACCAACATGGCTTATATTTTAAGCTAACGGGAATCGAATACCTGCTTCATGGCTAGAAGCCTGGACTCTTTACTATTTGGTCTAACCCTCGTAAAAGCAAGCATAATACTAAAGGCATACAAAAGTTCTTTGTACCAAACTACCAATCCATGTAGCAAGAAAAATCATGATCCAACAAACAACAAATCAATAAATAAAATAATAACGGTTTTTCTAACGTGTGCCCTAAAACCACACTGTTAATAAGCTAAATAGGATAAGATTCACACAATATATCATGAGATATTAAGTATAAACTCATTTTTGTCATAATTAGGGAGAATATGGACCATGTTAGCTTATTAACGTGTACTCTAAAATCGAAATAATAATAAGAGAGAAAAGAAGGAACCTTGAGCAGGGTATGGAGCTTGAGCAGGGTAAGGGTAAGCATATTTAGGGTCACTCATCTTTGGCTCAAAGTAAGGTATAGAGAGGAGAAATTTCTAGCAGGAAATAAAGTGTGTAATATTATTGGTGATCCGGCCCACAATTGAATTTAATAGTCAAATGTTAACCTTAAAGTTTGGGTAATGGAGTTGTTTTCAAATTTGTTTGAATGCTCATGTCATCACTTATCCATGTGTGTATTACTATAGTCCATTTAAATGAAAATTTTGGCGTGTAAAATAATTATTTTTATTTAATAGGTGTGGAAGAAAAATAAATTCGTTTTAGAAAGTGTGAAAGAAAATTAATATTATGAGTTGATGTAGTAGTAAATCGGTCTCATGCAAAACTTGTTTTAATTACATCGGAATAATTTAGATCAACTGAAATGGGGGTGGTGGGTATAAATAAATCAGACCTCACATTCAATACTCTCGGAATCAACTAGGAAGGACTCGAATCCAGACGAAAAAGAATGGCTCAAACCAAAAAGAGCAAGAGGCCTTTAAGAAGATGACATGGATAAGACATGAGATCATTTTATTATTATGCAGAATACAAATGGGAAGTTCAGAAAACTGAACTGTTTTTAGTAATTTCACATTGAATACATAAAAGAATGCACCGTATCATACTGTAACTCTGTAAGCATTAAACAGCTCTCTTATGGTCTTTTCAGATAGCAATAACAAGAGAATGCTCCATATCTCCAAGCATTAGGATATGCTCTCCTAGAGGCAATATCCTCTTTCCATGCTCATTCGCGAAGCTAAGATGTTCACAAGGATCAACATCAAAGCTGGCTTCGGCTGATCCCTGAGCTGTAGCATGGACTCGGCTAAACCCAACCAGCTGTTTTCTCGGTCCACCTTTTATTGGCAGTAATGCTTTAGAGTATAGCATTACAACATGGCTCCCGTCTAGATTACCGATATTCATTACAGATATTTTCACATCAAATCTCAAACTATCACAAGACAAGTCATCTATAGGAATATGAGCAATCCCAGCTTCTGTTTGATAGAGTTTTCTCACACTTTCATCTGCCTTGGTAAATTTGAGCAAATTTATTATTTCTGGTGCTGATAAGAGTTTGTATGAGTAGTTAGTATAGCTCAAGCCATGTCCGAACTTATATACGGTCTCACCAGTATAAAACCGATGAGTCCTCCCAGGATAAAGGCGAGAAGGATCAGCCCGCATGTTCATATCGTTCATGGGTATTTTTGTGAATGATTCTGGATACCATGTCATTGGCAATCTCCCACCTGTCATCAGGTCCAGAAAGCTGTGTTAGAACATACAGTAAAAGGTTTCACCTACGGTGGGCTAGGCAGTCAGATGAACACAACCTCAACTTTGTGTCAAAATTTAGAGAAACATGCCCCATAACTCCATAAGACCTTAATTTAAACTACGTAGAGAAGTGTAACCCCGCTGATCTAACGATAATATAACTATATAAGTGTACACAGTTTAGCAAGCCATTTATCTGTATTTCATCATATTCTAAAGCAAAAAGATACTGAAATTTTTTAACTGCGCTAGAATTGAAAGATCTTACATCCTAGCCTTGCAATTAAGTAAAAACAAAAACGTAATTCCTATGTTGCACGTACTCCTTTAGAAGTATCTGACATGGGTACGTGTCCAAGTGTCTACACGGCTATTTTATGAAAAAAAAAAAATTGTTATTTGTCTAACATGAAATGTCCCAGTGTGCCACCCATGTCCCAGATGTGAGGTAATACTGAAGAGTCCGAGTAACATATCTCAAATCAAGAAGAATCCACAAACACAAAAGAAATGCTAAGTCATGTTCAATTCTAACCTGGATTATAATCTCCAAATATGACTTGAGCAAGCGCTTTACCACCAGCCTCACCAGGATACCCAACCCAAAGAATGCTTGCAATTCTTGGATCTCCTTTGGCAAAGGACACATCTAAAGGTCCACCACCGGTGAGAACTAATATTAAGGGCCTTTTGCAAACAGCAGCCACTAGAGATACCAAGTCCATTTGTTTACCAGGAAGAAGAAGACTAACTCGATCTTTATCTTCCGTTTCTTGGCTCAAATCCAGACCAAGTACTAGGATCACATAATCTGATTTTCTAGCCACAGAAATAGCTTCAGCAAACATTGAATCAGACTCACAGGTTACATTGAAGCACCCACCAATATAACTTGTCTGCTTGATATACATTTGTAGATCATCAGCATAAGTTTTCGCATTGCAAGGTACTCCTGAGAAAGTAATAAAGCACGTTA
Organism: Heliosperma pusillum; assembly: GCA_022085475.1. Lineage (NCBI taxonomy): Eukaryota > Viridiplantae > Streptophyta > Magnoliopsida > Caryophyllales > Caryophyllaceae > Heliosperma > Heliosperma pusillum. The sequence continues at coordinate 77,261 of JAIUZE010036641.1, read as the reverse complement.
GATATCGTATAGAGTTCTGAACAAAACGGCTAAGATATGCAAGTTTAGTGAACTGATGCATGTGTGTCAATGTGTGCATTCATAAGTTTGGAACAAACAGGCTACATTAATCAGACTTGGTTGCAAGTATCACCCAACTGCGGGTATGTGTCAGAGTGCTGAACAAGGCTATTTTGTGATAACTTATTCATATTTCTGGCCTAAAATGTCGCGCCTGGTGGAAGGAGTGTCCTATAGGTAAGGACATGTAGGCAAAGTAAAATGTCAAGGAAACATATCCGCCGGGTAATTACTAATTATATTCTTTTTAGATGACTGATCAAATATAATGCAATTTTCAGCCACTAGTTTATGTCTAACCTTTATTAAGAACTTGAAGACAGAATAAAGTGCTCAAAAATTTGGGTGCATATAGAAACAATACGAAGCAGGGGAATTCGACCTGAATATCCACCCCCTAATTGGCTTAAATCATTTGCACCCGGGCCGATAATAGCCAATGAAGACACGTCGTCCTTGCTTAAAGGTAGAAAGTTTTTATTATTCTTCAGAAGCACTATGCTTTGCTTAGCTCCTTCAAGTGACAGTCTCTGGTGCTCTTCTGTACACACATCTTTGCCATCAAGTTTTCCAAACTTCCCTTTGAGAGGATCTCCATCAAAAAGCCCCAAGCGCAACAAGACAGGGAACAGGTTTTTTAGAGCTCGGTCTAAATCTTCCTCGTCAATCTTTCCTTGACCAAATGCAAACTCAGCATTTAAAAGCATATAAGTTCCACAATTTATATCAACTCCTACACGATGGAATTTTATAAGGCAACGGAAGTACATTGGAGTATTAGACAGTTATTTGTATGAAACAAAATGAACACGCCTCAGGGATTATAGGAGGCTTGGGCGGTAAAGAAAACGCGAACCTGCTTTAAGAGCATCAGCAACTGCATCCTCTTTGGCATTTACATAATGCTGATATTCATAGATTGTTGCCACCGCATCACAATCTGAGGCCACATATCTAGCCATTTAGAACCCAAATAATAGTTGTATTTAGCATTAGGTGAATAGATTATCCTCCAAAAATAAAGCATGGAGATGCTCAATTCTTACCCCTCAAATCCCCACTCATTTCGAGCTTTCTGCAAGAGATCACCCTTTGCACATGCAGGAACTCCATTGACACTATTGTACGAACACATCAAGCAACTTGCATTACCTCGCTTAATGCAATTCTTGAATGGCGGTTGATATGAGTCCTCCATGTCTTGTTGATTAACCTGCCATATGTCAGGAATTAAGTCCGATCTAAAAAGATCAACACTCAAATCAGTAAAGTTAACTCCGACACGAATATCATATTGAAGATCGTTAACAGTGTGACGCTGTTGAAGTGGGATATATACCACTATCAACTTAGTTTGTGAAAATGTCCACCCAGCAACTCATAACAAGAATAAAGGGCAAGTGTTCATGTTAGTGAAAATGAGACATGATTAGAGTTTGCTCACTACTCACTACTTATGTACTTATGTTTACACTATTTATCATATTACAAGGTTTCAATTTGCAACTCTATCAACTCCCCCCGAAGACAAAAAAACATCAAAAATCTCATCCGCCAGAGGGGCGAGCACCCCTAGCTCCACCACTGCCTTAGAGCGGTAGAGCTACTAACACTTCAATAACTGGCATTGTTCTTCAATCTCCACACATTAACATTTTACAAGTAAACAGCATACATACTCAAATTCAACAACAAACATCATATCTAAATCGTATCACCTAGTCAACACTCCATATATCCAGTTTATATAAAAGTAAACAATATCAATTCCAACATTGACAGTGCCTGTAATTGAAATGAGGGAGGAATAACATAGATCAAAAATTTCGGGGGACGAGTCAGTAATGCAATAGTCACTGAATGCAAAAAACTAGCTAACAAGTAACATCCTCACTTCTGCCATATTCTAGCAAGATCACACAAAATACTCCTTCTGTCCCCGTCATTTGTTTATCATTTTTTATTATTCGTATGACATTTTAATCAAAGATAAACAAATCACCGAGACAGAGCGAATTAGATAAGACTAAAAAAACTGTCAGATTATTACCACAGCATTGAAGGTATATCTAGTGAAATTCCCCCACTTCTCCAAATCATAAGCAATTAAATGCTTACAACAAGCAGATAACATCAACCCACCAGCATCATCCTCCCTTTGAAAACCCTTAACAAACTCGACAGCGAAAGCCGAAACAAGAAGAGGATCTTCACCAGGAGTCTCCTGACCTCTACCCCATCTAGGATCCCTAAATATATTAATATTGGGTGCCCAAAAAGTCAACCCAGATTGACCCACATTGTACATTGACCTTCCTTCAACACTTGTAGCAGAAGCAATGTCAAACCACAGTGTTTTATTAAAGGTAGCAGCTTGGTTAAGTATTTGAGGGAACATTGTTGCTGCTTTAATGGTGCCATTGAAGCTGATTCCTGGACCATTGGTTGCAATTCCATGGAGTGATTCAGACCACCATTGATATGGTGGAAGACCTAATCTTGGAATTCCTGTGAAATTGTTGCAGAGAAATTGGATTTTTTCATGGAGGGTTATGAAAGAACTCAAGGTCTTCCATTGATGAAGCTTTGATGAAGAACAATGAAGTATAGAAAGATTAGAGAGAGAAACTTTGATGAGAGAAGAAGTAAATAGAATTTGTGATTTGTATTAACAGAAATGAATTGTGTAAATAATTACAAGTGATGACATGAGTATTTATATACAGAGTGATTAGGATTAGCTAATGACTAACAAACCAACAAGAGCAATGTAACTAACTCTAACAAACTTGTAACAGACTTTGACTGTGCATTGACCTTTACTAACAAACTTATCAACTGTTGAGGGTGGGCAGGAGAGGCTGTATTCCAACACCCCCCCTCAAGTTGGAGGGTAATTGACCAATTACACCCAACTTGGATAAAAGATCTCGATGCTTTACCCCAGGCAGATTCTTTGTCATAACATCAGCTAATTGAGAAGAGGAAGGTACATAGCTCAGAGTGAGAAGACCTGCTAACAACTTTTCTCGCACAAAATGACAATCCAAGTCTATGTGTTTAGTCCTTTCATGAAAAACCGGGTTCCTGGCTATGTGTATGGCTGCCTGACTGTCACATTTGACAGGAACAGGTGTGAGATTAGGAACATCCAGTTCTGTCAATAATCTTGTTAACCAAGAAAGCTCAGCTGTCAATCTCCTGAGTGACCTGTACTCAGCCTCGGCAGAAGATAAAGAAACAGTTTGCTGTTTCTTCGACTTCCAAGAAATAAGACTGTCACCTAGGAACACCACATAACCACTAACTGATCTTCTTGTCATGGGGCAAGAAGCCCAGTCAGCATCACAGTAGCCTTGTAGATCATAGGTAGGTGTGTTATTCAGTAACAGACCTTGAGAGGGATCTTTGGAAATGTACTGTAAGGTGTGGGTTGCTGCATTCCAATGAGATTCTCTAGGAGAGGACATGAACTGACTTAAATGTTGCACAGTGAAGGCAATGTCAGGTCTGGTGTGGGTAAGGTAGTTTAGTTTGCCCACCAGTTTTCTGTATAAAGAAGCATCATGAAACAGTGCTCCTGATGTGGAGTGAAGTTTTACTGTATTGTCAAGAGGACTAACTACTGGCCTGCAATCTTGACACTGAAACTCCTTGAGCAAGTCCAATGTGAACTTATGTTGAGTGACAGCCAATCCTGAGGCAACCTTGCTGAATTCCATCCCTAGAAAGTAATGTAACTGGCCTAAATCCTTTATTTTGAAGCTGTGATCAAGAAAAGATTTAAGGTTCTGTATTTCTTCCAAATCATCACCTGTAACTAGAATGTCATCAACATACACTACTAGAAAAACCCTCTTCGCATCAGTGATTTTGGTGAATAAGGAGTAATCATTCAAAGACTGAATATAGCCTTTAGAACGTAAAGCAGTACTCAACTTGGCATACCACTGACGAGAAGCCTGTTTGAGTCCATACAGTGACTTCTGTAATCTGCAGACAAGATGTGGATCAGAGACGTGTAATCCTGGAGGGGGTAACATATAAATTTCTTCATCAAGATCACCATGAAGGAAGGCGTTATTTACATCTAATTGATTCAAACACCAACCCTTCTTAACTGCCACAGCAACTAAGCACCTGATAGTTGTCATTTTTACCACAGGAGAGAAAGTTTCAGTATAATCTATCCCTTCTTTTTGTGTATAACCCTTCACAACTAACCTTGCCTTGTATCTCTCAATGGAACCATCAGCCTTATGCTTAACTTTGAACACCCATTTGCAACTTATTGCCTTTTTCTTTGGAGGAAGTGGAACTAAACACCAAGTGTTATTTGCCTCAAGAGCTGAGAATTCAACAGCTATGGCTTGCTGCCATTCAGGATACTGTGCAGCTTCTGCATAATTCAAAGGTTCTTGTACAGGGAGCAGTGATCCAGTGTTCAAAAGAGGACTAGTACTGATATTACAACAAGTAGAAGAGCTAGGTAATTGTGTTGTGATGCAAAGAGAGGTCAAGGTGTGGGGACAGGTCTCACAAGCAAAGTGTGCAGCAGGAAAAGTGCATTGATAGTCTTTTAGATAAGAAGGAAGAGTAGACAATCTAGTGGATTGTCTGAGGGGAGCAGAGGAAGAAGTAGAAGAAGAATAGGTTGGATAGACATGGGAATGTCAGATGTATTAGTGTCATTAGGGTTATTAGAAACAGGTTGAATAGACATGGGAATGTCAGAAGTATTAGTGTCATTAGTGTTATTAGTATTATTAGTGTGGTGTGGTGTGCCACTGTCAGATAGTGTGGGAATAGAATCAGGTTGGAAATGAGGTAGGTAGTGATTTAGAGTGTCTGTAACATATGGGAAGATGGCCTCATGAAATATGACATCCCTAGATGTAAAAACTGAGAAATTTTCCAGATTTAAGAGTTTGTATGCCTTCTTGCCAAAAGGATATCCTAGAAAAACAGAGGGAATGGCTCTTGGTGACAGTTTGTCTCTTCCTGGTTTAGGTGTAGAAGCATAGCATAAGCAGCCAAAAGATTTCATGTGTGATAAAACAGGGGGTTTGTTGAAAAGAACTTCATAAGGAGAAGAATATTTCAGAATCTTGGTTGGTAGTCTGTTAATGATATAAGTAGCAGTGAGAACACACTCACCCCAATATTTCTTTGGTAATTTGGATTGAAATATAAGTGCTCTCACTGTCTCTAAAAGATGTTTGTGTTTTCTCTCAACAACACCATTTTGTTGTGGAGTATGAGAACAAGAAGTTTGATGAATTATTCCTTTAGAGTGAAGAAAAGCCTTTGTAGATATACTTGAACCTAACTCAAAAGCATTATCACTTCTAATTGTTTGAACTTGTTTATTAAATTGTGTTTGAACCATGGCAATAAAACTTTGAATAAAAGAAAAAGCATTACTTTTGCAGGATAAGAGGTGTGTCCATGTTGTCCTAGTGTAATCATCAACAATTGTAAGAAAATACTTGTAGCCATTATATGTTTGAATTGGGTAAGGTCCCCAAAGGTCTATGTGGATTAATTCAAAAGAAGAATGAGTTTGAATTGTACTGGATGGAAAGGATAATCTATGTTGTCTGGCTTTGGCACAAACTGTACAAGACTGAAATTCCATTTCATTAGCAACAAAACCTTTACAATCAGAAATCTTTCTCAGTTTATACAAAGGAAGATGCCCTAATCTATGATGCCAAACAGTGGCAGAATTAGAGACATTACTACTATTAGCAAAAGAATTATTAGGAATGGAGGAGGCAGCAGAAGATCTTGAGTGTTGAAGAAGATAGAGGTCTCTATGAGTTCGTCCAAGCACCAGGGGCTTCTTCAAGGAAGAGCCCTGCATGCAACACATAGTAGGTGTAAAAGTGATGATGGAATTCAGTTGTTTTGCAAGTTTAGCAATAGACAAGAGATTGTACTTGAAGTTAGGCACGAATAAAACATTGTCTAGAACAATTTCAGGAGTTATTTTGACAGTCCCAATTGTGTTAATGATGACTGAATCACCAGTTGGTAGAGTAATGGTGTAAGGTCTGGGAATGGTTCTAGTATCAGAGAAAAGACTCTTATCAGAACACATATGATCACTAGCTCCACTGTCCAGAATCCAAGAATTATGACAGAAAGTATACAAAGAAGTTTGAGATGAATTACCAGCAAAATTGGAAGAACTGACTTCAGGAGTCTTTCCCTTGTGGAAACTGTGCAGTAGTTGTTGCAGTTGATGTACCATATGAGGATCAAGGTCTTCTGTTGATGTTTCCCCAAAAGCTCCTAAAATTCCATCTTGGCCTCCAACTTGAGCATTATGTGCAGCTGCCTTTCTTCTGTTATTGATCAGACTGTAACAGTTATCAATGTTGTGGCCTAGCTTCTTGCAGTAAGTACAGCTCTTAGGTTTGGTTGGTTCTTGTGTTGTGTTCTTGTTCCTGTTTTGCCATCCATAAGGCTGAGCACCACCATTTCCAGAGAAATTTCCACCATTCTTGTGAAACTTCTGATTTCTTACATAAAAGGATGCAGAATCAGATTGAAAATGAGTCTCATTTCTTATCTCCCTTTGTCTTTCTTCTTGGGCTAGGTTATTGTAAACTGTAGCAATTGATGGCAAGGGATTCTGCATCAGGATAGTGCCTCTGACAACAGAATACGTATCATTTAGATTCATTAAAAACTGAACCACTCGTTGATCTTGTTGAAACTTAGCTCGTTTTTCATTTGCTCCACAAGTACAGGCACATGAACAGCTGGGATTCAAACCCATAGAATCAATTTCATCCCAAATGGCTTTAAGTTTAGTGAAGTAGGTAGAAATACTGTCATTTCCTTGTGAAAAATCAGATAACTTCTTGTGCACACCATACAGTTGAGCACCATTTGTTTGACCAAATCTTTCTTCTAGCTCAGACCAAGCAATGCGTGCTGTGATGCTGTAGATGATGGACTTTCCAATTTCTTCAGTCACAGAATGTAGGATCCAAGAAAGTACAATGTCATTGTTTCTCTGCCATTTTCGAGCATTTGGTGCAGTGACAGCAGGAACTGGAATAGACCCATCAATAAATCCTAGTTTATTTTTAGCAGAAAGTGCAATCATCATTCCTCTTTTCCAACCAGCAAAGTTGGTGCCATCAAATTGATTTGCAACAAGTTTGGATACAACTAAATCAGAAGGACTAATATGGAAAGGACTGTCAACATTTGTCTCAGAATTTGTTGAATTTTCTGGCATTTTGATCGAAAAGAAAAGATCTTTTTGTAGTTTTTACTGTTTTTGATGAAAGAAAGAAAAATAATAAAGCAGCGGAATTTTCTAAAAAAAAATCAGAAGCATATTAATGCTCTGATACCATGAAAGAACTCAAGGTCTTCCATTGATGAAGCTTTGATGAAGAACAATGAAGTATAGAAAGATTAGAGAGAGAAACTTTGATGAGAGAAGAAGTAAATAGAATTTGTGATTTGTATTAACAGAAATGAATTGTGTAAATAATTACAAGTGATGACATGAGTATTTATATACAGAGTGATTAGGATTAGCTAATGACTAACAAACCAACAAGAGCAATGTAACTAACTCTAACAAACTTGTAACAGACTTTGACTGTGCATTGACCTTTACTAACAAACTTATCAACTGTTGAGGGTGGGCAGGAGAGGCTGTATTCCAACAGGTTAGGAGAGAAAGGAGGGATTTTGATCTTGAAGATGTGGGTAGTGATTTGTTGCAGAAAAGGTAGGAACTTTGATGTGGTGGAGTACATGGGAATTGAATTGAATTTGATTGGAATTGGAATGTTAGTTCAAGGTTGAGGAGTGTTTGGATGATGAGAAGGAGGGAAATGAGTGGTTTGTGAACTCTCATTTCTTTTGGATATGGGAAGTCAAAACTCAATAGGGCTTACTTGTTGTAGACTATAGTATGCTAGGTTGGAACTTGGGAGTGATCTTACTCCGACTCTACTGATTCCCTCACGTATTCGTGTCTGACACTCGACACTCAAATATGGGTATCACACAAAAATGGATGAGTCTGACACTTGGACACGCATCTGTGTCGGATACTTCTAAATGAGTCTGAGCAACAAAGCATGGAAGTCAAAACACAACATGATAGGACGGTTTTAAGGGTGTTATCGACTTATCGCGGTGTCTGAATCTTCTTTTGTAATTGGATGTTTAATACAAAGTTCCTTTATACTAGTACTTAGAATAGGAGTGATTTAGGAATTTCACTCAATTATTTCAACATTTTATCGATGTAAATGAATATTGAGTATTAAACCTTTTATAAATAGAGATCATTTCGAAACCTCATAGTTATGTATGCGGATTTGTAACTTTAGGTAGAAGTAAACAATGTCCGGGAAGTTGAAAAATGTGGAGGGATGTACTAGGTCTAGCAATCTAGCATGACCTTAGATATGTTGCAGCTTAGGAGAAATGTTTTATGTTGAGGTACTAAAGCTGCAACTATCTCCTACACCAAAGTTATATTGTAGTTTGTCAGTAATAGTGACATAGTGTATCGTAATCAGACCACTCGTCACGATATATTAGGCCACAAGCATGATTTTCTTACAAATTAATCGAATTTCAGACTTACCGTATGTCTGTCGTATCCGGTACTAGCACTAGCAGTCGAGACAGAGTGTAATTTAGAATTTTAGACGTAACAAAGTGCGGCATTTGCAGGAGCACGTTGACGTAAATATTTTAATGCTCTTTTAGAAGCGTAATAGAAGAGAAAACTCGGTTTTGGATAACACTAGCTGAATGCCAGAATGTTCCTCGTTCGGTTGAATGAAATCTCAAGAACTCCACCGCAAGAAATTGAACTATGGTAAGACAGCTTCAGCGGCTCAGCGCTGCACAAATACTGCTTCAATTCCTAGAGGTAATTTACTTCTCGGCGTGTGCGAGCTGTGTGATGGTACAGCCGTAAAGGTTTCCTGAACAGAACTGAGGTATGGTTGAAACTCTTGAAAGTAGCCAAATAGTGCTGGGTTTAACGAATTCTTTTTGGCCCATAATAAGGAAACAAATTTAGTGGGTTTTGGCTCGGTCATAGATTATACTATTATAAAATGTGGATACTGGAGTCTGGATACGCATGTCAAGAGAGTCGATCCGCTACTTTTTCAACACAAAAAAAAGCGGTATATTTTGGTTTGGAAAAAAGTATCGTTTATAAAGTCGTTGTCAATAACATAATTAAGATTAATAATAACATAAAAATTCATAAACATAAATAATTTTTATAGAGGCGTTTCTCCACCTATTTTGTCACCCAAACCTCAAATACACCCCCCGATTACTGAGCCCACAACCTTGATAAACCGACCCTTTAACAGGTTTATTACTTACCGCATATCCAAGCTATTTAGCGAGTAAATCATGGCAGTGACATGACCCGAATGACGCAACCTGACATCCAAACTGAGGTCCTGAGCTAGTTCGAAAATCGAATTGACCCAAAAGAGTTTGACCCACACCTGTTTATTGTTGCAAACTCACAATTATCCCTAAATAACTTGATAACAATAGAGTTGAAAATGGCCCTAACCGAACATAACCTGACCTCGACCAATCTAACCCGAGGCCTTACAAACAAACCCGAAAGCAATCCAAACTGGATCGATCAGACTCAAACCCGACTCAATTGACCCATTTACCCACTCTACAAACGAGAAATGAGAGGCCCACATAGCCAAATTACTTATTTTCTAATCCCTAGTGGCTTAGTGGCTGATACAAGCATACTACATCCACTAATCTGATTCCTACTTAACCCGTCAACTTTATGCGGGTTAAGTAACACTCACTTATCAAAATGCAAATTAAAGTATGTTATCTTACTAATTAATTAATACAAGTAATTAAGTAGTGAGGCAACTTAAAGTAGTGTAGTAGGGTACTAAAGATGAGAGCACGCAGTCCTATCCTTATCAAATGATTCAAAACAAACGCCTTTCCGCATTACCTGACGCTCCTATTTTCTTTTCTAGCCACTCGTTAATTACGCGCTATTCAGATTTGAGATTGTATTACTGTCTTAACCAAGCAATTAATCTTAATTAAAGGTTTCCTATTGTTCTACTCTCTGGAAAATGAGATAAAGTAAAGTTTGTTTCAATGTTTTTGGTTGGTAATTTAGGTTAATACGAGAAGCTACTTGTATTGGATGTATACCGAATTGTCTTGTAAGATTCCACTTCATTAGTATAATATAAATCGGTTTTTGTAACGTATGTCCTAAGGACACACATTTCTCATGAGAATATGTTGTAAATTTTTCCATATTCGGGTTATTAATGAAGGGCATACATTGGAAAAACCGAATATAAATATATACCCGTACTAAAGTAAGAAGGTATTTGATATTCCATTTGTTTAAATCGTTTATTTACATTTTTGGATGTTCACGGGTAATCGAATTGACGGAATGACAAATAGCGTAATGTTAGTTTCATTTTGAGTAATATTTTAAATTGTGCCGTAATTGGGTTGAACTTCTGGTCGATATGGTTATCTCATAATCGTCATAATAACCATGAAATCCTTAGTTCAAATTTTAGGAACGACTGGTTATTATCAAACTTCAACCATTAACTTAAAATTGTAATAGAGATGGTGGTATCGATATTAACTACGAGCTAAGTAGATAGGTAAGAAAAGCTATGTTTTATCTATGTATAAAGTGTGATATTTGACCCGTTTTGTTTAAGACAATTATTATCGTCTTACAGAAAACTAATTGATGGCACTAATATTACAACCAAAGCAACCTAACTTTTGATTAGAAGTTATTGGCTTAAAGGTCAAAAACAGCTTCCAACTAGAGAACTATATAGTCGACGTCTCAACTCCAATTAGGAGGAGACAATTTTCGCACCAACGAGCAAAATACAATTTATTATCACTAACGATTAATAACTTAGATTCTACTACACTAAAAAAATGTAATCATTTAGACTTCAATCTTGTTGTTTGCCATTCTGTCTTAAGTTTGCCACGGAGGGACCCTTAGGGCAAAAAAAAGAAATAGCATACTCAAATTTAATTTGTACGGGATCCTATATCTACTAAAAAATCTATAATTTCCGCCTAATTTACCACTTTTGCAATTGGGCTTTTTCTTTTTATCCTACTTCAACACACTATGTGGGTCAAAGGTCTAAATAAATTTGACATTATATCATCTATCTCTTATTATGAAACAATATCGATAATAAATTTTTATTATTTAATTTAAAATTAAACCTCCGTCGTGTAGATGTTAATTTTTCTCACACCCAATCTAAAATTTTGTGCAGTAATACAGGAATAGGATTTACACTAGTATATGTATAATTGTATTCCTAACTATACAAAAAATTGTATGCACTATAAGACTTTTACATCAGAGTTTATGTAAGCACTAGCTTATAAGATTTTGAAATCCATTTTATTTTCTAATGTCTATCTAAACTAATATGGTTATCTTTTTTATTTAACTTACATTAAAGAAGACAAATTGAATTTAACTTTCGTTAATACGTACTGTAGACATTAGTATTGAAAAGAGTAAGTCTTATTCTATAAAATAATTTTATGTTAAAATATTGTAAAATCATATGACAAACATTATCATGCCCTTAATTAGGAAAGTGATAATATCACTACACTTTTTGTTAATACCACAACAATATAAGGTAAGTTTAAAGCATGTTACTATTTACCGTCTCACAAAACAAAAACGAGTGACATTAATTAGGTTGCTCTTGTCTATGGTGCAACAAAGTGGTGGAACAGTGGAACCACATGAAAATGACTCCAGTGAATTGCAACAGAAGTTTTTATGGTGGAGCCGTGGAGGAAGATTTTAATTGAAAGAAAAAATTAAATCTGTACAATTTTAAAAATTGAAAACCCAAATGTATGCCTTAATAAGTATAGATAATTTTTTTTTTCTCATATATACACAGTTTCACTTTCAAAAAAATCCCTACCATTTCATTTGAAAATATTTACTAGAATTGCGACTTGTGAATTCATTGGCAAACTTCACCAAAGTTTTCCACGACTTTCGTTATGTTTGAGTATTTGACCACAATCTCACATTAATGCATATATGTATATTTATATATACTCGGTATCACACTATTTTGTTAAGCTGGAAAGCAAGAAAACGTGAGAAAATTAAGGTACTCCATATAAATTCCGTGGTTAAGTTGATTTGGCCATTGACAATAGGAGTACCCTAAGACCATCCCCAAGCAGAGGTCGCGCTAATTAGGTCGTGACCCGGTTTTACTCTTAATCTCACTTTATTTACCTTGACCTACTTTCACTCCCCCAAGCAGAAGGTCACGACCTAGGTCATCAACCCAATAATTTTTCCACTTTACATCATTCCTAATCATTTCCCACCTTCTCTACCCCACTTTTTTTTAGTGTTCACCAATAGGAAGTGTACACATAAAGGTCACAAATATGGTCAATTTGCTTCACCAAAGGTCACAAATTGACCTTCTATGGCAAAGGTCACAAATTAGCAAAATAAGGTCACAACTCAAGTTTGGTTAATTAGATAATTAGCATGACCAAGCAAGGTCATGACCTAGCAATTGACCTTGCTTGGGGATGGTCTAATGTACAAAATTGGGGCAACTCCAATAAAAATTCAATGCTAAATTCTAAAAGTTGAAGTGTACTGTCAAGTAGTACTGAAAATGTTTGGTGGTGTATGTTATGATTAGAAAGGAGTAAAGTACTACGACAAAACCAATAGTGAAGTCATTTACGGTGGTCTTAATCTATAGTGCAAATGCAACTATGTTGCTTTGAGAATGATGTCACCTAAGTCCAAAAATATCACAAAAATAAAACCCGATATTTATATAGTAATAGTTTTATTTATCGCAAAAACACTCGAATGAAGTAATAACACTCGAATGAGTAATATCTTTACATAAGTATGGAGTAATAACACGTGAATGAAAAAAAAAAAGTTAAATTAAAGTAGTATAAAATATCTTTACGACCGAGCAGTAGAATATTTGGGTTCTAACTGGTAAAACTAACTGAAAAAGAATTTTATAACTTGAAAAGATAGCTGAAAATGAGAAATAATTATTAGTTAAATAACCAATCGGTGTCAATAAAAAATGAGATCATATATACTGACGCAATTTTAGCTACCGTTTATTTTATTATATTTTAAAATTTCATTGTTCTCTAAATTAAACATCGTCTAATTAAACTAGATATGGTAATGAATTGAAATTGAATATAATCTAAACTCTTAAATCACTACCAACTGCATGCATTACTATTAAAATTTATGTTCGTGAGGTTGTGAATTTGGAGCTGGTAAACAAGTCAACCATGTTAATTAGAGGTCGGGGTTAGTTTGGGCCGGGTTTACAAGAATTCGAGTCAGGTCATTTCGAGTACATGCCATTTTCGGGTATGGTATTATCAAGATATTTAAAGATAATGCCCCGTTTGCAACAATAGACATTTGAATCAGCCACATGTTTCGGGTTAGTTCGGTTTACGAAAAAGTCCCGAGTCCTTAGCTTGCGTGTCGAGTCGGGTACAAATCGAGTTGTTCAATTCCGGTCAATTTACCAGATCTAGTAACTTTTGAATTAATTGAAAGTAAACTTGACAGCTTGACATGATGATGAACAAGTTCAAAGTAAACTAAATTAAGCTGACTCACCCGGTCACCCGTCAACCAAATTTGGCTTAATTACAACAAAAAATTCCCCATACTAAAGTTGAAAAAAAGTAGTCCTAAAATTTTGTGAAAATTTAACAATTAATCTTGCTTGTAACGTATCTATCTGTTACAAGGTTCTGACGGGTCGGATCCCTCTCACAAGCTTGCTAGTGGAAGGCCGAGTAAATGGAAAATCAATTATTTGTCACTTGTTCTCCCACTTGCAAGCTTATGAAAGGGATCCGACTTGTCACAAGTTTGTAACGAATAATAACCGTCATAAACTGTGAAAATTTAAAGCACAAGAAAATAAATGTCATGAGGAAAATAAAAGTGAGGAAAAGGGTAGAATCAAAGAGTAGAGAAAGTGAAAGAGGGATAAAGCTGTCATTAGCAAAACAAACAGTGAAATTAGGGCATGATATTGATAGTTGAGACTTGAGAGTGGAAACAATGCAAAAGCTAGAGATAGTGGAAGCTGACTGACATGCATGTTATTGGAAAATGATTCCTTTTATTTCACCTGATGCGATTGCTTGCCCCCATTCTTGCTTATATATTAGGTATGGATAGGATTTGTCACCCTTCTCCCACCTATTCCATTTTGCATACTACGCTAACAAATTTTCGTTAAAGATGGCGCATATTCATTCTCAATAAAGATGGATTGGACCTTTTCTCACAAGAAGGCAAGTGAGAAAACAACTGAGAATCCATTTAGCTCTTAACTTACCTCCTTGTAAGAGGGGAATCGACCCGTCTTCAATAAAGACGGATATATCCCGTATTGGCGTCATCAATAAGACTAATGGTACTAAGGTATGATGATATGGGGAATAGCGGAATAAAGGCTCGTCCTTCTTAAATGATATCGTAGGAATTTTGAAAATTGTAGTTACATTTTACAGAAATAAATTATTACTTTGATTTAGTGTATTATTCATTTGTTCGCTTCTTAACTATAAATTATGACATCGCCAAAAACCGAACAGCCTTATCTATATGAAATAATTTTGTTTGATCTAGAACTAAATAGATTGATATATTTGAACCCGACGCTAGTGCTCGAGTTCAATTTCTCAATCTAAGTTGGGTTTGGATCCATTGTATCAGCGGTGGATTTAAGGGGGCTAGCAGACATTGCCCCCACCCCCACCCCGGTGCAAGAAGTTTTTGAATTTTTTAGTTAAATTTTTACGAATATACCGTATGTAATGAGTCGCTCGCCTCTTAAATTATTTCGCTTCCCTTAAGTTCAAATCTTGGCTCCGTCATTATATCATATTATCGGTCTAATTGTAGGTTTGATCCAAGCTCGAAGGGTTTTCAAGAAGTTGTTATCATAAACCATTTTTGGTATTGAATTGCTTCGCATATAGGATACATTATTGTCGTTTCTTTGCACCATTATCAACTTGGAATCACGCCACAAACGACACTGATTAAAATATATGATGTACTAAAAAGTATCTCACACAACCATTTTTTTTTATACGTACTCTTCGGGGTAAAATGATGTCATCATGTCAACATAAATTTATCAATTTTGTCAAATTTTGATATCGTTTTCTATTTTGCCCATCTTTATGAATTGAAGTCCGGTAGAGGTGTTTGGCTCACCAATATTTTACAACGCGCAAACTTATTCGCATTATAATATAGGGGAGGGGGCATTCGAACCTGACTCACCTAATAATGAGAACTAAGATGAAGGTTTTGAATGCATGTGTCAAGAGGGAGCATCATTTTTCGATAAAAAAGGGTGTAAGGAGTCACAAGGGCAACTATGTTGCTTGCGAGATTTGAGCTTAGGTAATGCGTACCACGCTTTATTATGTTCTTTTAACAGGTTAACTATCGGCCATATGTATAACTTGATCATCCAATAAAATTATTGTTCATTTCTCATTTAATATCATTATCCATAAATGATTTCCTCCTATTTTCTGGGTCTTTGTGCCAAAAAAAAGTTTAACAAATAACAACTACGGATGGAGTATCATTTAAAGTCACATTGAGAGTTCGAGACTACTAGATAAATGGAATAAAACAAGTTATTCCACATGAGATGTAAATGTATCATATGTAAAACTGGGACAAGAATATGTCGAGAACGAACAAAAAAAACTCTGTTTCTTGTTTGTTATTCCCTATTTTATACGTGGGTTTCGAATGTCAATTGTATTCGTATCAATGATAATTAATGCATGTTGAGAGACTTTGGAGGTATATACTTAGCATCATGCTTGATTAGTTTGGTTGCTTCTATAAGAAACTTATTAGCTTACACAAATATTTTGGATAGTCTTCTCTTAGATACCACTACCACCAACCAACTAAGAGTATCAATTCAATTTAATTTTGCAAAAGAGAAGGAAGGAAGAGCAAATAGTAATTGAGGTTTTCTAGAACATGGTTATTCAATAATTGTTGTAGAATTGTTTTAGGATTATAAATTAGAGAAAGCTAATTAAAGATTTTAAAAAATTATACTCTAAAATACATAAGGTTCGTCAACCGAGTATTAATTGTATTAGAGAGTTATCTAATTAATAGAATATAAATATTATACTTGGCCTCAACCATCACTTTAAGGTTTTGGTTAAAATGGTTTCATCTATAATTGTATCAGAGCCAGTGTGACCAAGGGTCACGTGTTATTGTTTTTGCATCGTCTCAACACGCTTCCGCGCACAACATCAATTGGTATCAGAGCTAGGTTATTTGATCCGGGTAGATGATGGCACAACAAATAATATAACTACAAAGATGGACAGATTTTCGGAAAGAAATAATTTCGGATTATGGCAGATAGCAGGTGAGGATGGTGCGCTTATTTTGTAGATATCTTTACCATCGTCATATGAGAATTTTGTAAAATCACAGTGGACATCGGCTCAACAGTTGTCCAACAAAAGGTATCGACGCTTTCGCACAACAAATTTCGTTCGTCTTTTATCATGACAATAAAAACCTAGGTCTTTAGGAGTATAACTTTATGGATTTTCATTGGTTAAAATTCCTTGATTATTTAGGAGCAATTAATCAACACTTAATTACCCTCTCTCAATAAACGCTATCAGAATTCACAAAATGTGGTAGATTGTAGCTTGAAATTTTAGTGCGCATTTTTAGTGAAAATTATCGAAACAAAATGGCGCACTAATCACAACTCAACTTAATCCCTTTTATCACACAAAGAAGCATGAATGTCTGTTAGGGTGCAAACTCATGTCTCACTCGGTAGAATAAAGGTGAAATAAGATCTTTGTAATTGTAATTGTTCACAAATATAATAGTATGAGGCCTTTTAATTTGGGAAGGAGACCAACAGTGAATCCGTGAGGTCTTAACCCAAAGCGGACAATATCGTACTATAATATATGGACTGTGGACACTGATGCAGCAGAGGCCCAACATGAGGTATTCACGCTTCCGCAAAACATGTGGTATCAGAGCCCAAGGTTTAATTTGGGTTGGAAACAAAAAGAAGCATCAGACCCAAGACTTGAAGGGTCACTTACACTATAAGGCGTGGAATTCCTAATAGCTCGAGGGAGAGCTAATATGTTCGCGAAGGCGACATGGGTCTCACGGCGATAAGAGAGGCCGTCCAACAGAAGATCGTCAGTGACCCGACGAGGTGGCCTGAGGCTTAATGAAGGCAACAAAAGCGGTTCATGGTAAGTCCAAAGGCGGTCGGGGTTGGCACGCTGAGGCACTGGATTCAGAACAGTCTAGGGGATATTGGATGCAGAGCAGTTTGATACGGAAGTGTATGTAGCACAAGTCTCGTGAAGGGACGGATGGGCCTCAGAGAGACACATGATGTGTCGGTTAAAGGGAGGTTATCAAGACTTGGTGATCGATGCAAGGGTGTCTAGAAGTTGGGGTTGCAAGTTGTGGGGAGGTCCTTCATAGAGTTCAAGGTCCGAGTCAAGATGACCGGTCCTTGGTTTGAGTTGCGGGGAGGATTGTTAGGATGCAAACTCATGTCCCACATCGGTAGAATAAAGGTGAAATAAGATATTATAAATAACCACATATATAATAGTATGAGACCTTTTGGGAAGCAGTCAAAGTAAATCTGTGAGGACTGGGCCCAAATCGGACAATATCGTACTCTTATAGACTGTTGACACTGATGCGGTAGAGGCCCAACATGATGTATTCACGCTTTCGCACAACAATGTCAAAATCATAACCCAATTTTCTTTTGTCTTACACTGATTATATATATATATATGAAACGTTTTCATGATAATTTACGTCTGAAACAGTATTATTAAGTATATTATTATGTTATTTTATCTTACGTAAGACGACCTTATGTAAGTTCATAAGTTTTTTTATATTTATAACATTATACTTCTACAGTTCTACCAATTTACCTAATCTTTTAAGTTGTATATTTGATTAAAATATTTTTCACAAAGAATAAATAAAAACAAAGACGTAGACAATTAATTGTGTCGGAGGGACTATCTTTCATTACATGTGATACCTTTGTGTAAGTCTCTTCGTTAAAATTATTGCGCACTTCACACACTTGTCTAGTTGTCTTCTCTTAGGAAGTATTCCCTTGAGTAACAAGTGTACTCCCTAGTCCTTAAGTCCTTAACGACCTACCTTCCCTAGCGTACTAGGAAAAAAACAATTAAATAAAATGAGTAGGTAATAAGAACAAAAAAGATCAACAAATTCTATTATGATTAATGGCTAGACATTATGTACAAAGTACAACCGTATAACATGATTTGTACCACAAACATCATTTAAAAAATTAATAAATTAATAAAGAGGGACCGGAAAACGAGGTGGTTTAGCGGGTTTGTTAAGTGTAGGGACGGAGACCAGGTTTTCAAGGCGCGGTGGTTGACATGGGCATGGCATTGCTATGAATTTTGGTATATGATCTCCCGGCATTATCACGGGTACGCTCTCCATTTCTTGTTGCTTTTGCTTCTGCATTTTCATAAAAATCACCCAAATTAGGACTACAATTAACTTGGGAGAACTTCTTTATATTAAATCTATTTACTTAGGTAATTGACATTGACTTTAATTATGTGCGAAGATCATAAATGCGACATCAAATGGGACAGATCAAAAGTGACTAAGTGAGTGTTGATTTTTGATAACTTGTCTTAACTTGATGCTCAATTAGACATATCTTTGTGAACACAATTATGTTAAATTCAAGTAACCTATGACAATAATTGAGTTTATAACCAAAACTAGAAAATGTACTTATATATCTTGTAGTAATTGACTAATTTCATTCCCTTTTTAAGGAAGGACAGATAACCTTCATGTATCTACAGCTAAACTTTCGCCATTCTACATCTCCCCTTAAAGATCTTCCGTTCAATACAAGTAACACTATTATTACTAATAATTAAAAAAAAAAAAAAAAAAAAACACCAACTTTTTATCATTAGTCTACTGCATAATAAAACTTTTAAGACGGACACTATCCATCTACCATCTTAATACGGGTCAAATATATATCAAATCACCCACTTATTGCCTAAAAAATACCAAAAACTCTAACTATTACCATTATGTGATAATATTTGACTCATCTTAAACAAGACTTGCTAACCAAATAGATACACTCCCAAAGAACGAGGAGTCCTCAGCTCAAAAAATAGTGTATGAACTTCGATTAAAAAAATGTTTTTATAATAATACAAATTTCATGAAATGTTTTGGCTATTTATTGTGACGCACCATGAATTTAAAGTTGGGTATGTTATTATATAAGCCACGAATTTTCCTTTTAATTGGAAGAAAAAAAAAATTAGGCCCCGCCTTTTTAGACTTAATTAGTTTTTACTTTTTAGACCGAAGTGAGCTGAAATTATAGAAGCCAACCCGAGTGAACTAATGTACATCGAAAATAAGTCCAAATTAAAAGAACAGGACCATACTAATATGAAAACTCTAACTAAAGAAAATGATAGGTTTTTGTATTTAGGTGACGGCCGCCCCTGCTAAACCCCCCAGTTCCGACTTGATTAGATACAAAGTACATTAGACTTCAAGTTCAAATTTAGTTTGACATCCTTCCATCTCAATAGTAAACCCCATAACAATACAAAACCAAAATGTAACCGAAGATGTCTTAATCTGGTGGTTAAACAGGTCTCAGGTTTTAATCTCGGTACTGTTCTTGCGGCTCATTTGACACACAAAACACACATGCAACTACGCAAGGGAAGAAAAGAATCAATAATGAAGAAATTACCAAAGAATTAGAGATGGGTTTAGAAGGATTAGAAGAATGATTAGCTTCAAGATCAAGTTCATGAGAATAAGATTGACGAAGTGCACGAAATTTATCCCAATGATAACAACATGAAAAAATGCCACTTAAACTAAAAATGACAATTAATAGTAAAGCAGTGCCTAATGGAAAACCAAGAGAAGGTCGAGATGCATCGTTGTTGTGGTAATGGTGTGCTAATACAGGGGAATATGATGGACTCTCCATTATTATTACTGTAGATTTTACTCTTCTCTTGTTTATTTTCCTCTCTTTCTTTCATATGCCAAAAAAAAAAGTGTATTGTTTTGTAGAATATTAATTGAGTTTTTTTTTTTGGGTTAATGTGAAAAAGGGAGAAAAATTGAGGGTGGAATTTTGAGTGTGTGAAGGGGTCGTATTTATTGAGAAAAATTTGTATGGAGAAGGTACGTGTAAAGGTTGAGTTGCTACTACTTGTCCGGGATGTAGTACGGAAGAATGTGTGGGTCTCAATCTTATTCTTAGTGATATCTTAAAAAATATTTTTAAAAAAAAAAAAAAAAAAAAAAAAAAAAAAAACTTAATAGGTTTGTGAATTGTGAGTTTATCGTCAATAACACTGATTGATCTCTTGTCTTGCCTCGCTCAACTTGTGTACAGAAGCGAACTAGGCCGAGCTAAGTTAAGCTTGACTTGAGCCCAGCCAAGATAGACAGCTTTTGACTTTTTCTAAACCTTTTTACGGAGTTAAGCTAGAGGGGGTGGCCCATGCCAGGTTCAGATGGAGGAGTGGGCATGGTGGGAGGCCGTGTTTTTCCAGCTTCTTAGGCAGGTCGAGTTGGGTTGATCCTTACTTTCGTCCACCTCTCCTGATTAGTAGTGAAATATGTTCAATTTGTGTGGACATGATTTGAAACTCTAATTTCGTGGATAAAAAATGAGGTGAGTAAATACCGTATGAAACCGAGTGTAGTTATTTGTATGTACTATTTGGGTAATGTATGACTTGACTCGGGCCCTAGTGCCCTACTTATGTTTACGGGCTACTTTAGTGGTTTTCAATTAGAGTAGATAATTTATCATGTTTAAAGCTTCATGTAGTGCTAATCATGTGCTTAATTGATGGTAGGAAATTATGAGTATTTATTTGTTATATGTTTGTTTGTAAAGGAAAAACATGATATTTGAACAGAAAAGTGTAGAAATGTGTAGAGCATGTTGATGATGGTGTCTTCTGCGTAATGGAAAAGGTGTTAATATGATAATATCTACTCTAGACTATTAGTAATATCTATTCTACTGTTTTGTGTTATCATTGTTCAAAGGAAAATAAAATTATCACTTTTCTTTTATGCTAAATTAATCATGAATTTGTTGTTGTTGTTGAAATTTGAGACATGATATCATCAAATTGTAAACTTTACATTGACAATTCTGGATTTACAATCAACAAATTGCTCCAGTTGATAAATGAGTTCCGCCACTTTGATCCTATTTTATTTACCGTAGAGTTGTTTTACTTAAATGCTCCAAATGTGTGTCATGAAATAGTGTACTTTTTTTTTCTTTTGACAAATAGAATGAAAGGTCCTACATAACAATTTTCTAATCCATAGTAATAAGTCTCCCTTGTGATGAGTATCTGTCACAATCTTGTAACGAGTCAAGTATTTCTCACATAGGTAAATAAGACAAGCCTAGAAAATCACAAGTAGTTTGTCTTTACCTATCCATTTGACTAATATTTAACTCGTCACAAACTTGTGAAGGATATGGGCGTTACAGCTGAAAATTTATGAAGCCATAATTACATATCAAAACATTAAATTTAAAATTACATAACCCTAGAACTAAGCGTTGAAGCATAGGATAAAGGTGTCAAGTAACTCCAATGTGTTGGTAGAGTACGAGAGACTGGGCAGAAGGTTCATCAATCATCACCGATGATATCATCAACAAGACTGCCAACTTCCAAGTACAATCGAGCCCTTTGAATAGATGAGTGATGAAAAAAAGATGCATTATTTACTTCTCTAGGACGTAGAAATTAATGGTGGAAAGCAAAGCAATACAACATGCTTCCGATGAAGAACAATTTCCTACATCTCGGTGATCTAACTCCCAAGTCAAAGGCAAATAACCTAATTAAGTAGTCATGGAGGTAGACAAACGTACAAGAATATCGAACACCCCTCAATTAAATCCTGACCATAACTACTGTTGAGATTTCTACCCTTAAGGTGGTGAGCGGAATACTTTGAACCATATGCATGTCGTATGTGAACCGCACTGTGGGGGAAGGGGAGGGATAACACCAAGGACACGGAACATACCCGTGATATGGTACCTCGTAAAATTTCGGGATACGGAAAACGTTATTTGAATTTAATAAAAAAAAAATTTATAGTTAATTATAAAAATGTGTGGTTTTATTTTTGTAAAAGTATTTTATATAAAATTTAAATAAGTGAATTTAAAATTTGATTTTAACTATAACTCGTTCTCCTTTCCCAACCAAACTCATCTTCTCATTGATTTCTTTCGACATCTCATTTCTCGTCTTAAGAATAAAATTCACTCTCCAATTCAACTCATTTCCCACCAAGCTTTACCATAAAGTAACCAATTGGTCTCCCTCGAGACTGACCATTTTTGTCTAAAACAATAAAACGGGATTTTGAGACCACTTTACAGAAAAAACAAGTTACCATAAGATGTAACACTAATTGGACCACTGCGGTTATATTTGACCTTAATATGGTCATAAAACATGTTTTATTGTTCAGATAGAATTGATCCGTCTGAAACAAAAATTTGCCTAAGGCAACACACGCCATACGCCTTGAATTCAACTTGATTCGTTTGAATGTGTGTCTAAAATGTATCGAAATATTATGAACACATCTCTGAGGTATGTCCCAATACCACGATCACGTGCCAGACACGTGCCCAAATAAATATAGAAAATCGTACACAACTTTATAGATCTTAGACAAGTTTTAAAACGTGTTCGACGAGTATCTGTATCGAAAACGATATCTGACACAGTTACATCGGTTAAAAAGAGTCTCCATGCTATTTAGATAATTCACCTCCTATCTGAGAGCTAAAAGACCAGTTGCAACTTGGTAGCCAAAGTGTAAAATGGAAGGTACGTACAAGTTGATTAACCAAAACGTTACAAAAATGGGTTCATGGAATAAAACTTTAGATTTAGATGGTTTTCAACGTTTTATAATACAAGTATACTCGTACTCCGTATAAGATAAACAAAGAAAAAATGTGGACTAGTAGCCGACAAAGTGTGTACTTTGTAGTTTGTACGATTGCGGAAAATGTTGAGTTAAAAATAAAAAATAAGGAGGATGGAAGCCCAAATTGGCCGCCTAACTGGTCCATAATATAAGCCCAAAACATCATATTTAGTTGTGTCATTATCTTACAGATGCCCAATCACCACTGTTTCCCACTTAAGCTTACCTTATGTGAAATAGTACGTCATTACTCATTACCATTCCCAAAATAAATACGAAGTACTTACATCTTTTCCACTTTTTTCCATTTCTGCAATATGCATGTTCAATTGGATATTAGTTCTATAATTGTGATTAAAGAAAGCATGCCTAGCAATCGAGCATAGTTGTACTAGACTAGTAGTATCGATGGGTACAGCTTTGTTGCAACAAGTAACAAGGATTTGTGTTGACGCATAATAACCCGTAACAAAGAAAAGCACACGCTTTCCATGCCCCATTTTTAGTACTTACTACTACTAAGATACTCCGTATAAGTTGTCGCAGCTCACGTAAGTTGTTCCATAAGTCTCTTATATAACTGCGTCCTTTCATGCTCCCCAAGGGATCTTTCCCTTTCTTTAATTCGATCCTCAATTAAGACAACATATTTTAGGAATTGAAGAGGATAGGGAATTATACGTTTGACAATAAGAGCGTCAAGTAGTGAAGTTGAGCAAATATACATTTTGTTGGTATCATATAGTTCATGAGTATCATTATAATATTTCGCATGTGACGGAAAGGTGAATTCGAAGAAGATATACAATAACTCAATTAGGGGTGGCTCAAAACCAATGGAAGTGACGTTCTCAATAAATTAATGAGACCCCTAAATCACAAATTTAAGCTATAGAGACTTAAATACACAATTTGAGGCTCGATTCTCACAAAGATAAAAGACTAACGAGTTTGGGCATAAAATTTGGAAGTCTGGTTCACGCGCACAGTACTGCACGAAACTTTGGTTGTCCATGCACTCAATAACTCACAGGTAGGTGTCTCAATTCCAAAAAGACTACAAATAAATCACTTTATGTCATCTACAATAAAAATAAATGGAGTGCACCCATTTAAACATTTTGTTCTTCAATTACACTTACACTCCCTCAAAAATCAATTTTACATGTACAATAACAAATCACCTCTATACTCTCTCGTGATGAATATAATCCCACCATCTTTATTTTTACATAAAAATAACCTTAATATGACAAAATTAATAATATATTCTCTCTAATTATGGCAAAATTGAGTTTATACTTGAATATCTCATGATAATATGTTGTTCATCTTACCATATTAAGGTTATTAACATCTGCCCTAAGAAGACATGTTAGAAAAACTTATACAAATAATTCTCACATTGTCACCTTTAGGGGGTGAGTATCGGTTCAAGACAAACCGCAAATGACCGAAAACTGCGCCTAAAAATTTCAGTCTTGAATCCCCTCTGAACCCGAAATATTCCGTCCAGTCCCATCCTAGATCGGAATAGACCTAAAATTATTTTTTAATCTATTTCATATATACTCCCTCCTATTCAAAGTGAAGTTCTTTATATCGCGGAAGGATTATTCTGCTTATCGATCTTCCTTATTTTCTTATTTGGAAGAGTTGTGTGCTTCAAATTCAATCACATATTGGGTAATGTATTTTGTCTGATCCATATTCACTCCCTAATCGAAGTGGCACGCCTGCAGGCTGATATTAGTGGCACCGTGGCAGTGAGATGTCAAGGTGGGAGTGGTGTTTGATTGGTGGTGTTTGGGTTTTGATGGTAGAGTTGTCATGTTCTATTTAAGTGCAAATTAAATCATCTTCTTAATCTAAGGTATCAAATATTTTAATTTCATTTGCCCGGTTTCCCTTTCTGATTCTCTTTTCCTTTCTCTTTTACGAACCAAACAACCCCCAATCGTGATTCTTTCATATGTTGTAGATGAGGCCTAATTAACTCATCTCACGCTCTAACAAGTCGGCTCAGTATATGCAGGTTCCTTGGGTGTCTCTTTGGACCGCCTTCAAATGCCTTCTTCGTTACTATACACTACAAGAATCAGATCCAGTACCGACCGTCTCTAGCGGTCGCAAATAGTAAAAATCGGTCGGTAATACCACTAACCGACCATTTTTTCTTCCGTAGCGTTCGTAAAAAATCGGTCGGTAATTGTGGTCGGTAAATGTTACATACCGACCGATTGCAAATCGGTCGGACACATACCGACCGATTAATCCGTCGTTAGACAATAAATCCGTCGGTCCCAAAACATATTGACTTGGTCAATATCAAGATCCAGTCGGTCGGTGTTACCCATTTCGGTCGGTAATTACCGACCGACGGTCGGTCAGTATCAGTTCTTGGTCGGTCGGTGCGGGATTGTGTCAAATAATGGGCAGAATGTTTTTGGACGGCACTCGGTCGGTATTTTAGTTTTGTCGGTCGGTAAAGTATATAGGTCGGTCGGTAATGGCTCTAGTCGGTCGGTATCCAATGTGCACGATTTGGGTGATTTTTGCTTCTCATTCTCCCCCATTTGCTATATTTCCTGCAAATATTCCAAAATATATACAAATGCATTCGGACACAATTTTTTGGAACCAGAAACCGTCTTTCAAATTAGAAAATTTTCAACGTAATCTTACAACCAAGATAACCATAACGATACATGTCTTACATCTACCGTAACCATGTCTTATACAACCAACTACTAAAGTTTACATTACAAGTAACCATGTCTTATACAACCAACTACCTTACACTTGAAAACCATTTCCGCCTCCACCGGAGTTATCGTTATTTGGGTTATAAGGGAAATCAAATGTGTTATTGTTGCATCGGTATTGGGTTTGGGATTCAAATAGTTTGGCTAAGGACTCAATTTGGCGCCTTGTTTCTTCTCGTTCACGCGTACTAGCGGCTTGACTTGCCGTGATTTGTTGCCTTAGTTCTTCTTGATTTTTCATGTAAAGTTCTTCCCTCTTCTGAGCTTCTTCTTCCCTTTGTTGCAGCTCCTCTCTATACTTCCTAAACTCTTCGGCTTCTCTCTCACGTGCTTCAATTGATTGACTTAGAACACCCGGGATATATTGTTGGGAGGCGGAAGAATTACCTGTCGACGATGATGACGCCGGGGGAGTATAATATAGTGAGGCGGCGGTCCCTAAACCAAAGACTTGGCCCTTCTTGTATCCATCCACCGAATCGAACCAAACCTTGTTAGCGTCAATCGGAATTCCTTGCTCCGTAAGCTCAGCTATCATCCTTAGAAAATTTTGCTACATTGTCAAAAAAGAAAGTTGTAAATAACTCATCTATCATCCTTAAAAGTAAAAAGCGTCTATCAGAAGTCCTAACACAAATGTAAAAATGAAATTCCGAATGTAGTAATACTTACATATCTCGCTCGGGCAGTTGGATGACTCCATTGCTCCTCACCATTAACCATTTTTCTATGGCTATCAAGAAATAGCTCCACTGCATTAGGGGTTATACCCTCCTTCTCTTTTGCCTTTAATAAAACCAAATCAAACATTAACTTCAAATTACAAATACTAACATTATACTAACAAAGTAAATTATCAACTTCAAATACTTAAATAAGTTCAAATTATTTACCATCTTAGCAGCATGTTTAACAACTTTGATTGACCCGTAGTGATGTGTAGTAGGGCCATCTTCGTCGCCTTTCTTGTTGATGGAAGCTTGTTTCGATCTCTTGATAAACGCCTTATTCTTCCGCTTCTCAATTAATTCTTTGAAAACATTAGGATGCATCCAACCCGGGCCAGTTGGATTCTTACCTCTTATCATCTGCCCGGCATCATAAATGGCGTCTTTTAAACGCTTTCTACACGTCTTATTGTATTGCTTCCTACACTCATCCTCATACTTAGGATCCCAATTGCACAATGTCTACACATAAAAACAACAATACTGTAAAAACAACAACACTTATAAATTAATAAAGTAAAAGTTAATATATATAAATACCCGAAAATTATCAAACCACACATCCCTTTTACTTTTGGAGTCTCTTTCCAGTTCAAGTAAGGGACATCGTAGTTGTTTTTAAAAGACCGGCTAACTCTTCGGACCACTTGGCTATCGTCAAACCTATATCAATCTTTATATTAGAAAATGATATGTAACATGTTTTAAGTTAAATTTATTAGAAAGGAGATTATAAATAAGAAATTGTACCATAATAATCCCGACTCTATATCCAATGTGCACTCTTTTGTTGTCGTAGGGGTTGTACTTTGGTTTGTTATCTGCCCCTCATTGTTGTTCTCTTCGTCGCTCGTCTCCCCCTCTTCTATCACTGGGTCCCTAAATACTATACCTTGTTCTCGTCCTCGTCCTCGTTCTCGTCCTCGTCCCCGTCCACGATCTCCTGACATCTTAAACAAAACTAAATATACACAAGTTAATGTTAGCAATAAACTTTCTAATTAAACATTGTTGTCAAATAAACAAATGACTTTGATAATTGATGATACATAAAACATTACTAATTATATTATACTTATTATATAACATATACTTAATATTACACAACTATTCTTTTACTCATCTTCCTCTTCATCTTCCTCCTCCTCCTCCTCCTCCTCCTCCTCATCTTCATCTTCATCTTCATCTTCATCATTTATAAAATCAACTTCATATAAGTCCTCATCTTCACCTGTCGGCAGGTGAGAGGCGGCAGGTGAGTGGCGGCGTCGACGGTGGGGAAAGGTATGGTCGTCGGGTTTGGGGAAAGGGTTAGAGTAAGAGTGAGTGAGTGATAATAGAATGAGGGATAGTCGGATTTGTTTTTCACATATCAGATCTCATACCGACCGATTGGGCAGTCGGTCAGTAATTTTGCCTAATCGGTCGGTATTTTATTCGCTTACCGGCCGCATAAGCCCAATAGCGACCGATAGAAAGTCAGTCGGTAATTTTACCGACTGATATTTAGAATACCGACCGTTGTCGGTCGCTAAGTTATATTACCGACCGTTTTAAATAGCGGTCGGAATGTGCGGTCGGTGCAAGGCCAGGGCTGATTCTTGTAGTGATATCAAAGGGACAATTCATATTGGGGTCAAATTGTACTATGACACGTCTTTTCTTCTCCATTCCTTGTGTGATGCTAATTGGGCCGCTGATAAAGAGGATTATGTTTTTATCACGGTCAACCATCTTCTGGGTTTCCTGTAAACAACGTGATCTCCTTCCTCTACCGAAGCAGAGTTCTGAGTCGTTTCTGACTCTACGACCAAATTTCTATGGCTACACCCAGTTCTCGTTGAGCACGGTGTGCTTTTGTTCACTCCTCCAGTTGTGTTTTGTGATAATTTGGGTGCAAGTCATTATTTCGCCAATCCGGTTTTTCAGTCACGAATAAAGCATTTAGCTATAGCATTTCATTTTATTTTTGAGCAAGTTCAATAGGGGCTTTTTTGTGTTTAACACATTTCAACGGATGATCAGCTAGTTGACGCTCTTACCAAGTCGCTAGTTAGGCAACGTCTCTATCATTTGCTTATCTCTATCTTTGGGATCGTCCATCTAGCGAGAGCGTATTAAGGATACTCTTGATTCTTCCCTTTCCCACTTCTCGTGTGATTGCTCCTTGATCTGTGTCCAACGTCTACTACTATGGCTCTCTTATCTTTAATAAAACTTAAGCACAATTTATATCTCTTGGCTTTCTTATATGGTATGATTTGTATCATAGCGGACTGTTATGTCCTAGTGCAAAAAAGGACAAAAACTGAGCCAAGAAATTGCAGCTATGGAGGTCTAGTCTGCCGGAAAAAGGGGCCCACATGTGATGAGGAATGTAAAGATGAAAGAGCTCATCCAAGATATATCATGTAAGATCTCGCATTGAAAAAATAGGAAAAAGAGATGTCTAATGTATAAACTAAGAAGTTACCTTTCCCATTGTCATTTGGTTTTCAGATGGAACCTCCAGCACACGCTCAATAACGTGGCTTAGCATGGTATTGGAGCCCATGGTTAACAGACTCGGACATGATATAAAAAAATAATAAATTAAAAAAGACAAGAAAAAGAAGAAGAAAAACTGTCATAAATACTAAGGAGTTACTCTACCCATTATCAATTAGTTTTAGAATGAAACTTTCTTAAATGTTTGAAGTGGACCCTGTCCTTCATTTGGGGTGACCCAGACCAATTGCATGACCTAACACATGCTAGAAAATATAATCAACATTGCTATAATTAGTGTTGTTTTACTTAACAAATTAAACCTCTTGTATCTATTATATCTCAAAACTATACCCCCTAAAACTCTTAAGAAAAATACTAACGTCTTCCCGGATGACCATTAATGTGTCCTCCCTAACCAATAAGAAGCTTCAAATCTAATATTCTCCTTGCATTTGTCTTTTTATTTATAATTTTTAAATTGAGACGAAACTTTCTACTGGTCAGAGAGAACACATTAATGATCCTCCTCGAGAACCTAAGAATTCAACTCTCTATATCATTGACGGATTATCGTTTATCGTACCTTGATTATAATGGATAGATAGATGGATAGATGTTGATAGCAATGGGTCAAGAACCATCAACTGGTAGAGTGGTAGTATACATATCACCAAAGTTCTCCCAAAGTCTTTGGGATGGACCAAACTTAGAATGGCTAAAACTGAAATAACAGAAGTATATATCCTAAAATCCAAAATATTTGTACATGTTGATCTCTTCCGTGCAATTTGCTTTCTAACTCTTCCAGAAGTGAACAATTCCGCTTCGACCCCCCTATACAATATAAACACAAATTCTCTTTTATGACGAGACGACCCGTCGTAAGCTTGCGATGAGTCAAATCCCCCTCACAAAGAGCAAGTGGGGGGAAAAATATAGCACCCCACTTATCTTGTCACTTGCTCTTTGTGAGGGGAATTTGACCCGTCGACCCGTCACAAGCAAGACTTATTGTAATATAAATAAGTGTGAAGAAGCCTGTTAACCCGTGAACTTTGTCAATTTTGGGCTACAAATACGACGTGCCTGGTGGTCCACGAATGGCTTACTAAAGTTGGTCCATTAATGACTTTATGTAAGACCACCATTAACCTCGTCCTATATAATGTGAAAACAAACAAAACTAAAAATCTATTAACATGGGACTTAAGGTACATCTTTTAGCTGCGTTGACCATAAAAATCTCAAGAAATTCTTGAGCTAGAACAAATAGGGAATACTTTTTGAGTAAAATAAAGTATTATATGCAAAAATTAGGTGATTCATGATTCTCAAAATCAAATACCTTAAAAAACAATTATAAATCTACGTGAAATGTGACTTAATTATCTCACATCCCAAAGAGTGAGAAATTTTAAGAAATCAAATTTTTTCTCTGGAGAATTTAAAAGGAAACTAATGAAAAATCAGACATTAAAGTTGTTCGTACTCAAACCTAAAAAAATCTCATTCACATCGAGTCTAATTGGTAATTAATCAAACAAAAAAATTGAGAGAGAGAATTTGTTACTAAGTTATTGAGATTTTTTTTTACTCCTTTATATGTTTTTCGTTATTCTTTTTTTTTTGGGATATTATACGTGATACCCCTCAACTTTTCGACTTTCTACGTGCTACCCCTACACTTTTGGAAACATACATGGTACCCCTAAGTTTTATAATTTTCATTAAGCGTAACCCTAATTATTTTTTCCGTCAATTAGTATTCTTTTTCCAGTTTATAAAACATTGTCGACGTTTTATAAAACATCGTCGACGTTTTTAAAAAAAAAAAGACATAACTACCCTTACTCACCCTTCATTCACTCTCTTTCCTAAACACACCCTCTCTCTCCTCCCCACGACGACCCACCACCGTGACGTCCACCACTCTCTCTGCCCACAACGACGAAGCCACTGCCCACCATCACGGCGGATGTCACTTTCCCTAAAACATCATAAAAATCGTCAATCGTCATACATAAAATGTTCAATCATCGTAAAAACCGTTATACAATGGCATAAGATCGTAACGAAATACACTAACGTAAAAAATCGTAAAAAACGTAAAGTTGAAAAAATATAAAAATGTTAAAGAGATTTTATAAAATGTCCAAAAACAAGATAATATACCCGAAAACACGGATGTAACGTTCAAAGTTAACGTCGACACCCTATGTCGACGTTAACTTTGGACGTTGCTTACTATAGTCAACGTCCAAAGTTAACGTCGACATAGGGTGTCAACGTTAACTTTGGACGTTGCCTACTATAGACAACGTCCAAAGTTAACGTGGACACCCTATGTCGACGTTAACTTTGGACGTTGACTATAGTAAGCAACGTCCAAAGTTAACGTCGACATAGGGTGTCAACGTTAACTTTGGACGTTGTCTATAGTAGGCAACGTCCAAAGTTAAAGTCGACACAAAAGTTAACGTTGACACCTTATGTCGACTTTAACTTTGGACGTCACATTCCCCAAAACGTCATAAAAATCGTCAATCATCATAAAAATCGTCATACATAGAATGTTCAATCGTCATAAAAACCGTTATACAATGGCATAAGATCGTAACGGAAATATACTAACGTAAAAAACGTAAAGAATAAAAAATATAAAAACGTTAAAAAGATTGTATAACTTGTCGATAAATCGTCACTCGTCATTGATTACCGTTATATTTTTACAGTTGAATTTTTACTTCAAATCGTCTTATTAATTTTTTGTAAAATATGAGAGATAGACTAGAGGAAAGGGTAGAGAGATAAAGTAGAGGAAAGGGTAGTGTGTGTCTTTTTTTAAAAAAACGTCGACGATGTTTCGCAGCCCCCTTGTTTTTAGACGTTAAGTGATGAGTATAACGCCTAGGTGGATGATGACTGGCTTTTGTGTTAGTAGCTATAGTTTCCTGTCATTTTCTCCCCCATTTCCTAATAAACATTATTTAATGTCTTCTTTCTTTCATCATCTTTCTTGTTTCTACTTCCTTCTTAAATTTCTGTGATAATTGTTTCAGTTTTTTTTGTTTCTTCATTTATCTCTTATTGATTCTTCATCTTCTTGGAAAGAATTACCAATAGATGGTCTTGATTTTAGGAACCAATGTTTCAATTGATGTGGTCGGAACGCTATAATTATGATAGCATGTTTCGTTAACAACCCTTAAATCCCTAGATTCTAATCATTTTGTTATGTGGTTATCGGAAGAGTATGTTACCATCACAAATAATTTAAAAAAATGTGCTAGTGAAGATGAAGATTAATATTGTACAAGGGTTAATGGAGACATTATTGAGGGAAAATGATCATATATACTTCAATCGTCAAATAGATGAAGATCAAGACAATAATTACACTTACTTATCAAGAAACATAGGGTAGAATGAGAGGTAGTTCATGCGAAGAAGGATATGAGAAAAGAAACTGAGAACGATAAAGATGAAGATCTGGATATGAAAGGGTAGAATGAGAGGAGATGTGTGTTAAACAAGCTAAGAGAGTGAGGGTTTTATATTATAATGTCAAGTAATAGTCATAGTCACAGTCAGTCATCATCCACGTAGGCGTCCTACTCAGCACTTAACGTCTAAAACAAACACTAACTGACGGAAAAAATAATTGGGGTTACGCTTAATGGAAATTAGAAAACTTAGGGGTACCATGTATGTTTCCAAAAGTGTAGGAGTATCACGTAGATTGTCAAAAAGTTGAGGGGTATCATGTAGAATATCCTTTTTTTTTTATGATTATGGCCCAAAATCAATATATATATATATAAGAGGCTTTTTTCGAGCAATTCTATTGATCAACATCATCTTTTTCAATTTTTGAAAACTATATTTTAAGATCTTCCAAGATTACGAAAAAGATACTATGTAATATTTTTAATATCACAACTATTATTTACGTAAGAAAAAATTGATTATCAATCTGACAAAAAAAAATATAATGCAAAATATTTCGAAACTTATATATTTGGATTCTTAAAGAAAAATGCGTTCATTAGAGTATAAATTTTGTATTTTTTATTGCCATATCATTTATAAGATCATATATATATAACCTAAGTATATGAAAATTAAATAAATGACTTTTAAAATATTTTTTTATTATTCTAATATTAGTATAATTGTTTAGTAGTATTCAAGAAATAATTAATTTATAGAAAAATATGATGTATTACTTAGTATGTTATTTGTCCCACATTGAAAAATAACGTAGGTGTGGTGAATCAATATATATATATAAAAGAAGCTTTTTTCGAGCAATTCTATTGGTCAACATCATCTTTTACAATTTTTGGAAAGTATATTTTAAGATCTTCAAGATTACGAAAAAGATACTATGTAATATTTTTAATATCACAACTATTATTTACGTAAGAAAAAATTGATTATCAATCTGACAAAAAAGTTATAATGCAAAACATTTCGAAACTTATATATTTGGATTCTTAACGAAAAATGCTTTCATTAGAGTATAAATTTTGTATTTTTTTACTACCATATCATTTATAAGATCATATAACTATAACCTAAGTATATGAAAATTAAATAAATGCCTTTTAAAATATTTTTTATTATTCTAATATTAGTATAATGGTTTAGTAGCATTCAATAAATAATTAATTTATAGAAAAATATGATGTAGTACTTAGTATGTTATTTGTCCCACATTGAAAAATAACGTAGGTGTGGTGAATATACTACATATAAAAAGTAGAATTGTCCCACATCGAAAATTGACCTTAAGATATGGTGATCATATGATTATAAATAAGAGTCATAATTGGAACTTATGTATCCACCCAAAATCTTTTGAGTCTCTTTAAGTATTGTCTTAGAGATCTCTTACAAGTTTGTATTATTATCTTTACAATAGTGAAATTTACATAATAAAAAATTAATTTAGGAAAGTTTCATAAATAATACTTTGGATATAAAAAATTAAGTGGATAAACTTTTAATTATTATATAAAATAAAAATAATAGAAATATATATTTTAAAGAAAAAGATGGTGTACTACTTAATATATTATTTTTCTCACATTGAAAAATAATGTAGATGTAGTAAACATATTACGTATAAATTGTAGAATTATCCCACATCGAAAAAATAACATAAAGTGGCTAATCCTATGATTATAAATAGGTGTCGTCCTTAAATCTTAGCTATTAACCCAAAATTTTTTCGGATCTCTTAAAAATTGTCTTAAAGATCTCTTAAAAGTTTGTAGATGTGATGAATATACTATGTATAAATAGTAAAATTGTCCCACATCGTAAAATTAACATAATGTAGGTGATCCTATAATTATATATAGGAATCAACCTTTGACCTTATATATCAAAGTAAAATCTCCTATAATTATATATAGGAATCATCCTTTGACCTTATATATCAAAGTGAAATCTTTTAAGTCTCTTAAGTATTGTCTTAGAAATCTCTTAAAAGTTTTTGTATTATTATCTCTACAATTGTTAAATTTACATCATCACAAATTAATTTAGAAATGTATTATTAAAAAAAATTGAAGTATCATTACAAAAATTATGAACATAATATAGTTACATTCGTGGTAAAAAAACTCGAAAGTATAGAAACTCATACTATTTATTTGCACATACTTGGTGTAATTTTTAGTATGGTATTTGTCCCACATTGAAAAATAATGTAGGTATAGTGAATATATTACTTATAAATAGTAGAATTATCCCACATCAGAAAATTATCATAAGGTGAGTGATCTTATAATTACAAATAGGAATCATATTTGGAAATAAAGTTTCAACCCAAAATCTTTTGAGCCTCTTACATATTGTCTTAAAGAGCTCTTAAAAGTTTGTATTATAATCTAAATTATAGTTAAATTTACATCATTAAAAATTAATTTAGAAAATTATCATAAATAATAATTTTGATGATAAATGATTTAATGTGTTATTTGAAAAACAATGTAGCTATGGTGACTGGTGAATATATACTATGTATAAATAGTAAAATTGTCCCACATTGAAAAATTATCATAAGATGGAGTGATCATAAATATGATCATCTTTTTTATATTATTAATTAAAGACTTTTAAAATATAATAAGTTACCTTTAAAATATTCTTTTATTATTCTAATATAGAAAAAGATGGTGTACTATTTAGTTTTTTATTAGTCCCACATTGAAGAATTATGTATGTATGGTGAATATATTACATATAAATAGTAAATTATTCCACATCGAAAAATTACCATAACATATGGTGATTCTATGATTATAAATAGTAGTCATCGTTGAACTTATGTATAAACCCATAATTTTTTAAGTCTGGTCTTCAGTATTGTGTTGAAGAGTTCTAAAAATTTGTATTATAATCTTCACAATAGTGAAATTTACATTATTAAAAATTAATTTAGTAAAGTATCATAAATAATAATTTTGATGATAAACTACTTAATGTGTTATTAGTCTCACATTGAAAAATAATGTATTTGTGATAAATATATATACTAAGTGTAAATTGTAAAATTATCCTATGTCGGAAAATATCATGAGGTGGAGTGATAAAAAATATGATTATAAATTGGAGTCATTTTAATCTCTTAAGTATTGTCTTAATGAACTCTTAAAAGTTTGTATTTTATCTTCACAATAATGAAATTTAAACCATCAAACTTAATTTAGGAAATTTAGGAAAGTATTATATAAGTAATAATTTTGATGGTGTACTACTTAATAAGTTATTTGTTCCACATTGAAATATAATACAAGTATGGTAAATATGCTACGTATAAATAGTATAATTGTCTCACATCGTAAAATTATCCTAAGGTGGGGTGATCCTATAATTATAAACATAAGTCATCATTAGAACTTAGATATCAACCCCAATCTTTTTGAGTCTCTTAGATATTGTCTTAGAGAGCTCTTAAAAGTTTGTATCCACATTAGTGAAACCTACATTATCAAAAATGAATTTAGGAAGGTATCATAAAAAAATAAAGTGAAAAATCTTTTATTTATCTCAATATACATTTCCTATATTATATTCAAGTGATGCTTATAATTTTTATATAAAACCTTTTACATTTTATTTCACAGCAAAAATATTGTGAAAATGAGTCATCTTTCAAAGTTAGATATTCACCGAAAATCTTTTGAATCTTTTAAGTATTATCTTATAGAACTCTTAAGAGTTTGTATTATTATCCCCGCCTTAATTTAATTTACATCATCAAAATTAATTAAGGAAAATATCATAAATAATAATTTTAATGGTGTACAACTAAATATGTTATTTGTCCCACATTGAAAAATAATGTAAGTGTGGTGAATATATTATGTATAAATAGAGGAATTCTCCCATCGGAGAAATATCATAAGCTGGAGTGATCGTGCGATTATACATAAGAGTCGTCCTTGGAATTAGAGATCAATCCAAAATCATTTAAGTCTCTCAAATATTGTTTTCGAGAACTCTTAAAATTTTGTATTAATTATGAAAATAATCTAATTATAAAATTCGTAGTAAAAAAAATATTATCATTATAGTATATAAAATCTCATATTATTTGTACATACTTAGTGTAATTCTTAGTATGTTATATCCCACTTTGAAAAATAATGTAAGTGTGATGAAAATACTAATACCTATAAATAGTAGAATTGCCCCATATCGGACAATTACCATAAGGTAGGGTGATCAACCCAAAATCTTTTGATTCTCTTAAGAATTGTCTTAGAGAGCTTAATTCTTAGGTACATTGGATCATTTTTCGAGTCCTATAGATCAAATATAACTTGATTTATGTCAAGATTGGTAAAATATGTTTAAAATAGAAGTTGAATCAATATATTAATATTATTTTCTTAAACATTACGGAGTATATTTTATTATAGTCTTAAAATTTCAAAAGTTTATTTTTACAAGTTAATTGTTATAGAAAAATTATGAAAATGACATTAATGTAGACCCGTGCATCGCACGGGCATGAAATCTAGTTGCTATTAATTTCATACTTATTTCAAAGAAGCATATCCATTTTATCTTTAACTAAAAATTTTACCTATTTTAATAACCGTGGATATGTAATGTCATATTAAATTGAGATTACAAAACGGTCTTGTAATAAGTTTATTGTGCGACTATCGAATAAGACTAGGTTCACTTTGATGCAGCTTTAGCCGGACTATCCTGTGTTCAGCTATACACAATTGAAACTACTTTCAAAGCCCAAAAGATCTCTTGCCAATCCTAGGAAAACACAAGGCCCATTTCAAGTCCATGTTAGACTTCAATTATATCAATCTGTCAATACCCTCTCATAAGTCATTAGTCATAAACTCATAACTATAATGACTCCCATTCTTTATTTTTTAGTCCGTAAGTCTCTCGTGTGATTGATTATATCCGTCACAAATATTTAATGAAACAAGTATCTTCACTTGAGTAGATAAAACAAGCCTAGAGAATAACAAATGCCTTGTCTTTTCATACCTATGTGAAAACATAATCATCTCTTTCTTCTCTCTTATTCTATTGAGAACATTTTCCACTTCTCTCTTTAAAGTGCACAATTGAAGGGAAGAAGACGTTAACCCTCGAGTCGGCGATTAAGGAACTCATGCCCATTATGAGGTGTCTAACTGAATTTAGAACAGTGTTCCCACACGAGGTCTCAATTCTAGTAATTGGTCAGATAGGTTCATATTATTCTTAACAATGATAGCCTAAATTTGACAAATATACATTCATAAGTCTCGCATCTCAAACAAAGCACAATGATCTAATCGATTTACATATAATAAATGTCTTATGCAAGAAGTCTTTGTAAATACAGAAAGTCTCGCTTGTGACCTTTCATAACCTCTTTTTCGTTTACTCTCTCACTTGTAGGGTGATATCCATCACAAATGAGAATTTGCTTTGTAGATATTGTATGACTTCTTATCGATGAAGCTTTCGCTCAAAAGAGTAAAAAACAAGATATTTGTCGATCATGGTAGTTTTTAGACTAATGTAACACCGTACAAGTAAAATGAAATATTTTTATTTATAGTCTTTTGATTCTCATACCTATGACCAATTTTCTAATAATAATCACTATTACCATGCTAAAGCAAATTTTTTTATTCCGTAAATCATTTTCATAGGGGATGCATAATGCCATTATATAAATGACTAATGCCACTAATAATTGTGAGATGGTGAATAATAACGCGCCCTTAAACTTATCTGGTATTTGAGTGACATTAAAGAATATTGTAGTAGCGTTATCCTTGATTCATTTCCCATTTTATATCACTAGTAAGCCGTAACCTCGAAATATTTGACGATTACTTGCTTCTTATTAAGCTTTGATTGCCTTATTAGTCATGGTTCACTTGCCGTGATCCTTTACTTAACAATTTATCATCATAAAAGCAAGCAAGTCAAGCAACAGTAAGGGGAACAAAGTTGATGATTGTTTATAATTAAAGATCAACGGCAGGTGATTTAAACTTGATTATATTGAGGTGACGTGGGATGATGTGATGTGTTTATGATTATGTGAATTCGACGATGATGATGATTTGGGGTGCATCATAAATAGCTTCAACAGTTTCGCCAATTATGTGCGCTACAAGCGTGCAAGGAGTAGTCTCACCAAATCATACGTTTTAAAGGTCCAATTAGTTTTGCTTGTAGCGGGTTGGTTCTGTCTCACAAAGCTTGGAAGTGCGAGGACAAGTTATAAGTTATAACAGTTGCGGTGTTTGTCAAAGGAACATTTTCATTTTAAACAAATTATTATTTAAGACCGGTGTCTAAGTATATCTCTTCTAAGTTTAAAACGAGATAAGTAATATAAATAAGACAAAAGTAAAGTGCAAAGAAAAATCAACAGATTTATCTTATTTGGTCAAATAAGATAAGATTTGATCTATTTTAATGTTAAGATAAATACCGTTGTCTTAAGGGAGATCAGTTGTTTATTTTATAATATGTCCCATGTTTGGTAGAATTTTAGTGTCAATGTTTTACAAACTTTGGATGTTTATGGTATGGATCGGTAGATCAAACTGATAAGGTTGGCCAATGTGGTTCGGTCTGACCCAAACTTGAAGCAAAATCTCAAATGAGGCGTTCTAATCGGACAAGTTCAGTCCAAATCCAGGTAACACCCACCCACTAGGCCACTACCCTCCAAAAGTTCGGTCTTTGGTTTTGGGGGGATGAGTTATCCATTCCTCGTTCCCTCTATTTCGGTCTGGTTTTGGACCGGCGATTCGGTGAACAACCCTATTTATAAGACGTTTGATCAAAGAACGGGATATGAATTAGGAAAAAGTTAAAGAGAAAAAAGAAAAAGAATTAATTTATAGTTTGGTTGGTTACACCTATGAATTATAGTAATTAAGAATTAAATTAATTTTACACTAATGTGTGATTATTTTAAAAGCTTTTACCCTCCTCTTTTTCTCTCTTTCCTTGATTTTGTCACTCTTTGGAGCGGTTTTGGCCTTTGGGTTACTAATCGTTTCCGCTCGTGCTTCTGCATAACATGAAAGAAGAGGAAGTAAAATGAAGCTAATTGACCAAATTCCCACCAATTCTGAGTTGGAGAGGAAGACGGAAAGGCTAGGTGGACCTCACAACAACCCTGATCGTGGTTCACATCCCAAGGAGGGCCCACACAAGCCGACCAATAAGTACCGCCTCAATAAAAGAAGACCTGAAAGCAAAACATGAAAGTTTTGAAGCGTGCCCTACAAGTGACAACATCGTTCCTATAGGGACGAAACTGAGACCCATAACTTGTCCATGGATGTTAAAATCCTTTGCACACTTCTAACCCCCTAGTGTGCCTCATTACGCGCCTATTTTATGTTAGTCAAAGTCGTTTCAGCGTCATTTCCTCCTTGTTTGCTTACCTTGTGTTATTTGACTCGTTTTGTAGGAATGAAAATGGGGCAATTAAGGGAGAATCAACGATTGACAAGCATAAATGAGTTGAAGGCAGACCAAGACTCATGACTGTAGGCCTTATTTACCATATTCAAGGCATAGAAGCGGTATTTAACGTAGGGAAAGGAAACCGACGCAATAAAAGCAAACACGGAAAAGGAGATTGAGCGCCAAGGCCTCTGGCAGGCCCAAAACCACCCACCGCCCGTCGGCTACCTAACCCAGTCTTTCTCCTCTCCTTCCTCTCCCTGCTAGCCTCCCCAAAGTGGCTCTCAGGCGGTCCCCTAGGTTTCCGTCTAACCGGATGAGGACCACCCACGCCTCACCAAATAATTGGGCAGAAACTTTCAGAGGGATCTGAGTCGATGGCTTGACCGGCCGGCCCAAACCTCCGACTC
The DNA here is from genome assembly GCA_022085475.1 of Heliosperma pusillum. Classification (NCBI taxonomy): domain Eukaryota; kingdom Viridiplantae; phylum Streptophyta; class Magnoliopsida; order Caryophyllales; family Caryophyllaceae; genus Heliosperma; species Heliosperma pusillum. The sequence continues at coordinate 36,601 of JAIUZE010036641.1, read as the reverse complement.
CGTGCATTTTCGCCTTTTGTCTTATGTATCCTCCTTTGTAATGTTTAGTGAAAATAGAACTTTTAGGTTAACTTTATATGACCTTATGCCATCCTAATAGATAGTATATTAGATAGAAATACTACATAGTTAGTAGATTTAATCTTCTCTTAATTAAAACTTAATCGTAGTTCAAATTAGTCTACATTTAGATTGGGTTGTAAGAAGATTGAATCTCTTTCTATCTTTCTATCAATCCTTTCATCGTTGGGTATGAATTCATTATCTTACTTTTATTTATGTTATTCCATTTCATTTATGTTAGTTTAGTCTGGATTAATCATTAGTTAATTAAATATCATCTTACAATTATTTTATCATGAATGTTTGTTGGAAAATCCCATTAACTTGTCTTAGTTATTGTTGTTGAATTAAAGGTCATATCTTTAGGATTAATGTTGATTTTCTTAGTTATTTCTTCATCCTATTCATTAAAGTTATTGTGTTAGCATCTCAAATGGTTTATTTCATTGTTTGTGTTATTATTCTCCTTATTATAGCTTTAATCATGCCTAATGATTAGTCCTCTTGTTTGGTTTGGGGTTTATGTTTGTGTTGATGGTTTCCATATGAGCAAATATCCTTAATCTAGTCTTGACAAGTATTTGGGTTGATTAAGTTACCTTGATCGGATTGACATTGGGACTTACCTTGTAGCCCTTTAGGTTGGTACCATATACCACTATTTACCACAAGGAGACTTGACTTAGGGAAGGGAGAATCTCGGTTAGTAGTACAGGCCTCTTCATCACGAGAGCAGGGTTTATCTCATGCTAGAATTTGTGAGGTGGTTGCGACCGTGAAAGCGGCGGAGTTTTCATCTTAATCTTTATACGTTGGGGTGCATTTGCGACCGTGTTGGGCTCAAGAAGGTTATCACCCCCTTAATCTTTCTATGTCTTGCTTGAGACTAACCACTTTTATAGCTCTTTGTTGACCGTCATCCATAGACATGAAACCCGTAAATCCCTCAACGCTTTCCTGTTGTTGTTGTCAGTCTTTGCTTTTATTTGCTAGCTATTTCATTATAGCCCGCCTTGTTATCCTCTAGTTGTAGGTTTTTAGCTTATTATCCACTACCATTTGCTAGAACTTAATTAAAATTGATAATGACCGTCGAAGATCCATATATCACCGTTCAATGGATCCGACCCTCACATGCTCAACGACATCCTTGTACGCAAGTGAGGCATTATAAATTATAACACACAATATCAAATATCCCCACCAGGTAAGAAATTTGTCTTTGTCTCAATCAGGACGACCTTTGTCCTTAAAGCGACAAAATCTGCCCCAATAAGAACACTCTATATTCAACCCATTTTGCATTTTAAGCCAAAGTTTGGCGGTAGATAGTTAAATACCTCAACTTGACCCATTATTAAGAGAGAACCCAACCTTAGTTTTAGTTTAGCTTTAGATTAGTTTAATTATTCCTTCATTAATTTACTCTTTATCTTCCCCTTAAAAACTATTAGTTGGTTTAAATCATTTAATGGTTTCTTTCTTTGTATTTTGTATTGAAGATCGAACCTTTAACCTTCCCTCTTAATTCAAGTTATCATCTTTTGCATTAAGCCTTGTTATTATATATTAAAGGTTTCATCTTTTTATCTTTGTTTTCATCCCTTTTACTTGTTTTAGTTAATCGTATATTTAATTATGTTTAGTATTGTTATTGTTGTCCTTATTATTAGTATGCTTGCTAATTATGTTTGATAAGTTATTTTCCAGGGTTTGAGGTGATTTTGCACAATATTTGAGGGTTTGGTATGATTGTTTCATATTGGGTAATTTCTTCTTGATATTGTTTCTAAGTTTATTTCAGTCCAAGTGTTTGTTTAATTGCTTGTATTATCTTACACTCATCTAACTTGCTACAAGATTCGACATTTAGATCGAGAGACTAAGTTGGATTGTAGGAAAATGTAAATTTGGTAGGAAAAACTAGTAAGTTGCGAGAGCGCGCTATTCGGACTTAAAATGACCCTAAGATCGAGATGACTTGACCCATGCCAATGCAATACTTCAATATCAACCCCAACGAATCATCGGAACTCTTATTATTCAAATGAACCCGATTGGCCCCAAGTTTCTCCTATTTGATTTTATCTATTAGCATCATCTTGTATTTGTTTTGTTCTTGCTAATATGTTTTAGTTAATCTTACTTTAGTGTACATTAGTTTTAGTGTTCAACTCAACCCAATTTATTCGAGCCATTTCATAAACCAAGACAAGACAAACCTAGCAGCTATTGATATCTTCTGTCTTTGTGGTTCGACCTCTACTTCATTAACTACCTAGTTAATTGACCTTTAGGGTATTTATTTTGATTAGGCATGGAGACAAGTCTCTCCAACTCCATATTGCATATATCAAGAGTTGTCAACACGTTCGCATCACCCTTATCCAAAGCTATTTTTATCGCTTCTTCACACTCATCCTTGCTCAAATTGGAACATTGTTTCCTCAACCTATCTTAACTCGCTTGCTTATCAATCATAAATTTAATATGGGCATGGTTCGACTATTAAATGAGTTATTTTTGTTGAAGGAAAAGTTTAAACCACACATTATTACATATAGCACGTCCAAGATGACTTTGATTAATCTCTTCCCTTTTTACCCATTATTATAACCCTTAGAATATACACTCGAAACCCACAATCCTCCATCGCATCTAGACATGGGGAAAAGGGCGGGTCAGCCCGGCCCGGCCCGGCCCGGCCCGACCCGGCCATCGGGCTACTATGACCCAGCCCGGCCCGTTGCCAGGCCCGTTCCAGCCCGCCCCCCCCCCCTGGCCGGGCCCGGGTCCATGATTATAAGCCCGGCCCGCTCCCCAGCCCGCTCTCCAGCCCGCCCTCCTGGCCGGCCCGGCCCGGCCCGTCCTTGGCCCGCCCCACCCAAATAGCCGTTGGACCAACGGCTATATGCCAATTTTCATTTTTTTTTTAATTTTTTTTTTGTTTTTTCCCTACTTAATTTCCTATAAATACCCCCTAATTCTAACACTAATACTCACACTTTCTCACTTCTCTATCTATTCTATTCTACATTTTTACATATATCAATTTTCAAGTTTTTAAAATAGTTACAATATAATTTTAATACTTACTATTATATAAAAATATAAAAATTATAATTATATAAAAAATGGAAGAGGGAAGAGATTATACTCCGGAAGAATTTGAAGCCATGTTTGCGTCTCAAGGTAATAATTTTTTTTTTCAAATAGTGTTATTATTATATTTCAATTTCGATTTTTAATTAGTGTTATTATTTATTTTACTACAATTTTTTTTTGATTCACAATTTCACATATCTAATTATATTATTTTAATTTATTGTAGGTTCTAACCGTAATGAAGAAGTTGAACAAGGAGAAGAAGAAGAAGAAGCGGGTGGAAGTAAACCATCAGGACAAGTGTCCTATGTATGGAAATATTACGAGAAAGTGCCCGTCCCAAATAAACCAAGGCATTCTCGTTGTGTATGCACGGTTTGCCGTGACATAAAAAAGATTATGAAATCTTATGCTTGGTCCATTGGAACCGGGTTTGGAAGTATGAGTCGGCACTTGATGAACGACCATGGTATCACCGCAAGTGGTGTTGGTAGCCAAACTCAAACTCAACTAAGCGGTTTCATGAGTGAACAAGCCGGCGGAGGTAAGCCTTTCTTTTATTCCCACAAAAATATGATTGATCATATGGCCACTTTTGTTAATCTTGAAGAGTTGCCTTTTACTTATGGTGAAAGTGTAAATTTGGAAAATTTTAATAGGCTTGCTTTACAACCGTCTTATTCTCATGTTAGCCGTCACACTTTGAAAGATCGTACTATGGAACAATATAAAGAACAAAAAAAAGAATTGATTGCATATTTTGCTAATTTTGATGGTAGAGTAGCATTAACTAGTGACACATGGACTTCAAAACAACATAATCCATTTATGTGTGTTACCGTCCATTGGATTGATAATGATTTTTTTCTACAAAAACGTATTATTGCTTTTGATATCATGGAAGAAAAACACACCGGTTATAACATTTATTTGCGTCTTAAGAAAACGTTAGATAAATTTAATTTGACTAAAAAGCTTTTCTCCATCTCTTTTGACAATGCATCGGCTAATACTAAATGTATTGATTATGTTCTTCAAATGGATGATTTATTGCTAAATGGTGATCTTGTGCATGTTAGGTGTTGTGCCCATATTATTAATTTGTCGGCTCAAGAAGGACTTGCTTTTTTAGCACCCCTTTTAGAACCCATTAAAACTTGTATTAATTGGACTAGAAATGCTAGATCGATGAAAACACAATGGAAAACATTATGTGATAAACATGGGTTACGAAATAAACAATGGGGTACCGATTGTGCCACTAGGTGGAACTCGACATATAAATTGATTAAACAAGCTTTAAGGTATAAAAATGTTTTAACTGAGTTTTATAATAGTCACCAACGTGATGAAGATGCAATGATTGATAATAGTATGTGGACAATTGCCGCTAATGTTTGTAACTTATTAAAACCGTATTACAATGCCCCCAACGTTTTTTCTCTTGTGTACGAGCCTAATGTGCATTTAGTTATACTTGAATGTTTAAAAATTGTTATTGCTTTTAAAACTGCTGAAAATGTTGAACCATGTTTAATACCAATTGTTGATGATATGAAAACAAAATGGGTAAAATATGTTACTTCTTTTCCATATATATATGGCGTAGCTTCCTTATTAGATCCATGTGTTAAACAAATAGGTTTAACTAATAGTTTACACTTTTATTATGAAATGCTTAATATTATCGACTTTGATGTTGAAATATATGTCCAAAAATGTATTGATGTTTTACGTGAATTATGTAAGATTTATGCTAAGGATAAGGGGGAGTCTTCTTCTAGTAGTTCCGTAACTACAAAAAGCGCTCGTTTCGACGACCAACTTCATTCTATTTTATTTCGGAGAACCCAATCCTCATCGTCCTCCACTTCTACTCTCGCTACAAAAGAACTTGACGATTATTTAACGCATGGGGTTGATACTAATGATACGGATTTCAACATCCTTCTTTGGTGGAAAGCCCGTTCCATCCAATTCCCCTTACTATCAAAAATAGCTAGAGATGTGCTTGTTGTTCCCGCTTCTACGGTTGCGTCGGAATCCGCTTTTAGTGCAGGTGGAAGAGTTCTAGATGATAAAAGATCTCGTTTGGCTCCCCCAACCGTAAAGATGTGTGTGTGCAAAAGAGATTGGGATCTAGCCAAGATAAGACGTCAAGGGGCAAAGGAGTTCGACCCATTAGAAGCCGACGAGATAGTGGCTACCGATGCATCATCCGGGAACTAAAGATACACCTCCAATCCATAAAAAGGTAAGTCGGGTAAGTAAAGAACTACGTCGGCTTTGATTCTTTCGAGATACGTAGGCACCTTAATAATTATAATTTTTTTACTTAATATCAAATTAAATTAATTTGGTATTATTTGAAAGAGTTATATTCATTTTGATCAAGCCCTTTTTAAAAAAAAATTAAAAACCCATTATGTCTTTTATATTTTGTCTCTTACATTGTGTTCTTTATAGTATGTATTTTATAGTTTGTCTCTCCACGTCATGTAATATTTCAATTCGTAGTCATTTAATATGTACGTCGTTTCTATTATGAAGGAAATGAGGAATGTATGCCATTTTAATTATGTAAGATTGTAAGTTACTAATTATTTAATTATCGTATTATGTAAGTCATGAGTATGTAAGGCGATTCTATTATGGAGGAATGTAAACCATTTTAATTATGTAAGCTACCAATTATCGTATTATTTTTTTTTTCTTTTCCCCACATTTAAGTTCAAAAAAAAAAAAATTCGAACTACTCTCTGGCCCGGCCCGGCCCGGCCCGGCCCGGAATAAACCCGCCCCCCCAACCCCACGAGCCAGGCCCGGGTCAACACTCAAAGAGCCCGGCCCGGCCCGGCTCAGCCCGCCCTCCCCAACGGGCCTGGCCCGGGTCAGACCAGGTGAACCCGGCCCGCCACCGGGTCAGCCCGGCCCGGCCCGAACCCGGCCCGGAACCATGACTAATCGCATCCCAAAAAATATTCTTTTGCCATTGTCGCCTGATTGCCCCCTTCCTTTCATTAATTAGCAAAAAGAACTTCAGTGAAATCCCATATACACACCCACGAAAGATCTGATTCCGAGCTTAACAACTTAAAAGGATGTCAAGAAGTTTATCATTTACCACAAGTTATCCCTATAATCCAGTAACATTCCAACCCCCTTCATCTAAATGAATATTGAAGTCATGTTGTGAGCCTATCAAAACGAACTTCATAAACCCTTTCGTTAAAGAAAAAGCCACTCCCGACCTTCCGACACTACCTTTATCCTCTACTAGGCATCCACAAAGCCAACCTACTGCATAAGGGCTGCTCAGCCACTTGTTGTTAAGGCTAATGTACGGCGGGACTGAGAGTGTGAGAGTATGAGATTGTTTACCCTCCACATGTAGTGAACTTACATTGATATTCAATTTTGATTTTCATTTTTGCTCTCTTAGTTACATTTCCACCATCATTCTCCTCCTTCTGCCTTCCTATTTTTTTTTAATTTACTTCCACATGCCCTCTTTAGTGTTTGTGCTATTCTTATCCCTAACTCACCTCTTTCGGGTCTTTTTTTTAAGTGTAACCATGACTCTTTATTGATACTACCATCATCCATCGTCTCCCGACACATCGCCGTTATCTCATCCCCTTCTCATTTCTCACCTTCATTTCCCGGTCCGTTACTAACCACTTCCTTCCTCACCCCTTCAACACCTCATCCTCTAATGTTTCTCATCTCTCTTCACATTATTGCTTCTAACATCATACTCACTTTTTCTACCCTGGTTCACAAGAGTATATTTTCTTATTGTTTTAGTATGAGAACTCTTGCCTTTATTCTTCAACGCTATTTTTGTTTTGTAGTTTTTTCATCCAATAAGAGACATATTTTTTAATCTGGAGTATATGCACAACCTCAAAAGATTCATCTAAAACCCGTGAGCTCATATTTTTATAATCTGCCATAATTGAATTGTTTTTGTTAGAATATGCAAACGGGTCGGGCCACACCCAAACGGAGGAGAGACGGTCCACTTTACAACACAAGGGAGGTTCCATCCTAAAACCAATTGGCTATAGGAGGAGTAGCCCACTTGGTTATAAAGTGATAACATTTCTCTTTCTCCAACAATGTCGGACAACTCACATGTGAGTTTTTTATATTCCAACACGCCCCCTCACATGTGAGGTCCCATCGAAACCCAGGGCGAAACCATGGGAGCGCACCGGTGTGGGAATTAACAAATCCTCAAAGAGGCCCTCCACCGGTGGCATAATTTGGGCCCAGTTTAAATTCGAAACCCAGGACGAAACCTTGGGCTTTGATACCATGTTAGAATATGCAAACGGGTCGGGCCACACCCAAACGGAGGAGAGACGGTCCACTTTACAACACAAGGGAGGTTCCATCCTAAAACCAATTGGCTATAGGAGGAGTAGCCCACTTGGTTATAAAGTGATAACATTTCTCTTTCTCCAACAATGTGGGACAACTCACATGTGAGTTTTTTATATTCCAACACCGTCTAGGGTTTAGAGTATTAGGATTTATTATATAAATCCATGTATTCTAATGACAATCACAACTCAATAATATAATTATCTTTATGAATCTCCCCTCCTAAATCTTATCATGGTATCAGAGCCTCTTTCCTGAGGTCTCTAAACCGCTTCCGCTTTCTTGCCGGTGGGCGAAATTATAAGGCGCTCACCGGCGGGATTTTACATCCTTAATTTATCTTACCCAAATTACATTTAGTCGTTTAAAAGAAAATAAAAAAAAAAAAAAAATCAAAAAAATAAAGAACCAGAAAGATGATACTGTAATAATTAATGAAGGCATGAAGTATCATTGAAACTTAGAGTAAGTTGCTCAATGAACAAGCCACCAGCCGTGTTGTGAGTAGAGGTGATCATGGGCCGGGTCGGGTCGGGTTTGGGCCGGGCCGTCACATAAAATTAAGCCCAAGAGTGCGGGTCGGGTCGGGTCGGGTCGGGCCATATGTGTGGGCCATTTTTATTGGCCCAAGCCCGGCCCATGCGGGCTTAAAGCGGGCTTCGGGCCAATTCGGGTCGATTCGGGCCAATAATATTCACTCTTCAAATGACTTTAGAAATCTCATTATATAACTAGATATTATGTCATAAAAAAATTTTAATACTAAATTATGTGATTTGATGAATATTGTCGATGTAAGCACTAGGAACGTAGCTTAACAAACGCATTAGTGAAATGTGCATGTACGTAGTATTGTTACGACACGTTTTCAACAAATGAACGTAACGTAACATGAAAAACTAGTGAAATGTGCATGTATAATACTATTTAGATATTACTAATTTAAGCAAATAACATTTTTTCCCTCATCTCAAGAAATTATTTATTTAAAGTTAAAGATGAGAAGAAGACAAAAGTGAGAGACCTATGATTAATTAAGTGCACAATTTTCAGCAGTCTAAAACTCCTAATGTACTTCCGACCTTTAGTATTTCATTACGGTGTTGTGCAGTTCTACTGTGAATTGATATTTGTTCTTTAGGCTCAAATTTTAGGCTTGTCATAATAATACAGGTAAATAGATTACTACTCCTTCGTAGATGCCAGTTGGTTTATTAAATTTATTAAATTTTGCATATGTTCGGGCCGGGCCGGGCCAAAATTCGGGCCTTGAGGTCGGCCCAAACCCGGCCCAATTATTTGATTCGGGCCATGGGCTTCGGGCCGTGGGCTTTTCGGGCCAAAATTCAAGGCCCAAGCCCGATGAAAAATCGGGCTGGGCCGGGTCGGGCTAGCGGGCCTGGGCCATTTGATCAGCTCTAGTTGTGAGTAGATCTCACAATTTAGCCTTAGGATTCCCCGAAAGAAATTTGGTTTGAAATTCGATTTAAATTCTCGTTTTTGTAAAGGTGGTACTTATTGATTTATTTGGAGTTCGAAAAATTTAACTTTCTCCAAATCTCGAAACTTACGGATAATTTTCCGTTTTACCGAAATTTGTTAGGTTCGATTAGGGTTCCTACAAATTAATTGTCATTCGACAAGTTCGAAAAACTCAACGTTCTTGTTCGAAGGGATATTTTTAGCGAGTCTTATACTCGTTTCTTTTACCAACCTTGCGAAGATGAAGAACATTAATGAAGATGAAGAAGATGAAGATCGACGATTTTTATTTTATATTTTGTGCAAACTCATGGAAATTTTAGCAAATTACCATGAGTTTGAGGGGGGATGTTAGAGGATTAGGGTTTAGGTCGACGGCTACCGTCTAGGGTTTAGAGTATTAGGATTTATTATATAAATCCATGTATTCTAATGACAATCACAACTCAATAATATAATTATCTTTATGAATCTCCCCTCCTAAATCTTATCAGTTTTCCATGGCAAAACCCTAAACTTATCCCCATACCGGCAACCTCCCCTCTTCATTAGGGTCATATCTACAGTCTTTTTCACAGAGACCAAAAAGCCCACTCTTAACACAAGGTCGAATTCTCTCATACTTTATTGAGAATTCAACCATCTTGTTATTCGAAATTCAAATACCAATCATTTTTCAAAGGTCTTTTGACACCATGAATTATTCGAATTCAGACAACTCTCTCCACTTAAGGCAACGATGTTTCATCAACATAGCACAGACAAGTTACCCAATTGCATCCTTAATCGACGCACATTCTCCGTATCTGGTCATAAAAGCTAGGCTCAAAGGCGACGTGAAACAACAAAGTACATGTTGTTTTTCCAGTTGCACTGGGCTCGTTAAAACACTAGATGAACATGTCAATGTGCCATTGTCGTTGTAATTTAATCTGATAACTTTAATTTTATCTCTATCACGTGCAAATTGAAACACAAAAATTTTCTCTTTCACATCTATAATGTTCCCTACAATTGTAACTTTGGTACTCCGTTTTAATTATGATTATATTTGGATTGTCAGATATATCACGTTGTGAACTGGTGATTCTAATTTTCTAAATTCTTTCAGTGATTTGGAATATTTTATTATTTTGTATTTTGAAACTTCGTTACTTTAGGAATAATTGTGGAGTTTGGTAATTATTTGTAGTACTATCTATACTTCATGAGTTTTTTTATCATCCTAATATTAAGTATTTAAAATATAGACATTGAGTATGAACAATAACAAGTCTCCTTTCCTCTAAGTCGGAGGATATATATATCAGCCTTAACATTACAAGAAAAAGTATTTTATTTTGATAATCGGATATTTTATACGGATAATTTGCGTCTTTAAACATGTTATTATTCATTATTAGGATAATACGAGTAATAACTACAATATTTTTTAAGGTATCTTTCTTTTATTCTATTTATCCTTCTTTTTTAGAAATAAATATACGATTCAAATTAAAGTACAGTTAGTCTCGCTTGTAACGGGTTTAACCCTTCTTATAAGGAGACAATAAGAATCTTTACTTGTGCTTTATAAGCTTGTGTGATGGATATGCCGGTCACAAATGAACGTGAATTTGAGTTCAAAGTAAGAATGAAGGTGATGTTAGATTGTTAGTAGAACATAGATTAGATGGGTAATGAAAGAAATGGTAAGTAATAATAAAAGGAGGTTTAAAGAAAAGATTAGGGAGGGTAATGATGCGAAATGTGGGAGGATGATAAGGGATTGTCAGGAAATGAGCCGGCAAAGCAATAGAAAAGAGAGTAAGTTGTCCCCCTAAGACTTGTCAAGTTTGGTGACCCCCTGTTTTGCTGTGCTCCCCATCACCATCATCATCAAACCCACTCTTCTCCTTCTTTCCCTCTTTCTCATTTATTACGTTTCTTTCTAAGACTATCCCCAAGCAAGAGTCACACTAACTAGGTCACCATCCATTTTTAATCTTAATCACCACATAACTATCTTGACCCATTTACACCCTCCCAAGCAGAAAGTCATGACCTAGGTCACTAATCCAATCATTTTTCACTTTCCAACCTTTTCAATCATTTAATTTCCCACATTCTCTACCCTACTCAAACCAAACAACCAATCACAAAGTGCCACCTATAAGGTCACCAAAGTCATGTGGTGACCTCCTTGAGGTCATGGGATGACCTTCAAGAGGTCATGGGTCACCAAAGGTCATGCTAATTATGGTGTTAATTTGTGTTTAAAGTGACCCAACAAGGTCATGACCTCCCTCATGACCTTGCTTGGGGATGGTCTAAACTCACACCAACAACTCCATTCCTTTCAATGCCAAAACAATATCCCTCTCAAACTTTAACCCAAGCACCAACTTGGACTATTAGTTTACGAACATTTTTATGTGCTCTTTAGTATTATAGTAGGGTCCTCATTACACTTAAAATAGTAGGAATAAAACAAAATATTATAATAACTTCGGTGTAAAGAGTACTCTAATCCCGGAAGACATAAAAATTACTCCTAGTTTACATACCTAAAGAGAGAAAGAAAACTCATACATGCAACAATGAGTTATCTATATAAGTGTGCCGTTAAATGAATATAATTTGGTTTGTATCATGCATATAGCAATTTTATATTTGTACAAAGTAATAATTTAGGCACCTATTAACTGATACGAATAAATGAGACACATAAGTTTTCGTGTCCCATAATACTATTGCACATCATAGAATAATTTTATTTGAAATTTTGAACAAATAAACTACCTAGGGTAGCATTTAAGATTTCTCATATGTGAAATGATTTCATTTTCATATTTTAGCCTTTTAATCCATGAAGTATTAAATTATCTTCATATATGTTTACTTCATTTCACAAAAATCAGCTACCTTTTCACTTAATTTTGTCAAACACTTTTTATATAATTAGTTAATTTATCAACTCTTAATTTTCAACTATCTTATCAATTACCTTTTCAGATTTTAGTTGTTTTTTTAGTTTTCAGTTATCTTTTCAGTTTTCAGCTACATTTTAAGCTAGTTCCGTACATAACCTAAAACTGGTCAATTTATAATAGTTTGGTTAATGAAGTTACCAAACATACAAACTACGAAACATTTGTTATCCGTCCTATTTTAGAGCACAAATTCTTATTTAAAACGACGAAGGTTTCGTCTTAAGTTTAAGATGGTCAAATAAATGGAATAAAATAAAAGCAGACTCCATTGGGATAAAACAAACAAATTTGTCTTACACACACAAGTGAGATAATACTTGACCCATTTTATTGTTATGACGAATATTTTGATTTTAATGGAGACTTACTGATTTCAGAATTTACTTGATAAGATACTACAAAGTATGCTTTAAGGAATAAAATTACTTTTGAACCAAAGAAAGGTATAAAAATAATTAATTATGAGTCAAATATATAGCCACAAGTTTTTTGTGAATATTCAAATATTTGCTTAAAGATAACAAAAGGGTTAGTGATGATGTGTATTTATCTAATGAGTATAATCCCTCCAATTTTTCATCTTCTTCCCTCTTTCCATTTTAAGCTAATTGTGGTGATGTTCCCTCTTTCCTTATTTGTGTGTAGTTGTGTGATCCAAATTTAATTGAATGTGGGGTAGAGTGTTTTGTGTGGTCCAAAATGATTTCCTTAATCCTTGTGTCCAAAAGAAAAGGGAAGAACATGTAAAATTGGAGGGAATATATATTAGTAAAATTATATCCCATAATCCTTGAAAATATTTGTGGATAAAAAGTATTGTCGTGCACAAAGAAAAAAGAGTGAAAACATAAACTCCTCCTCCGTAATATACAGTCTTATTTGTAAATTGTAACGGACATATCCGTTATAAATTTATAACAGATTAAATATTACTCACATGAATACATTTCTTGAGCGACTAAGTGTATTTTATCTAACTAAGTAGAAAATATTTAACCCGTTAAAAACTTTGTGACGGATAAGGGAGACTTGCACATAGCACACTCCGTAATATAATGAGTTGCTATTGCTAATGTTGCTATATATTCCCTTATTTGGATCGTCTTAATAGTTTATGTTATCATAAAAAGGACTCTCATATATTGACTACATTTGGTGGTAGTCAGACAAATCTCAACCGTTGATCTAAGTCTAGATCGGCGCATCATAAGCATGTAGACAAACCTATACAATGTACCAATCCTAATTCCCGGAATAAAAACACCTTTCAATTAATCCACTCATTACTTCTCTTAACACAGGCAGACAAATACCTTTAAAATATATACTAACACAAAAGTTTAAACAACATTTTCCCTCTTTATACGAAACCAGTAAACAAACAATACATTTTCGTTAGCATTTCTTATTTTATAAGACGGTTTTAGAGCATCCTTAATTATTGGAGAAAAGACTTGCTTGCAAATAAAAAACATTTTAAACTACTTGCTCAACTAGTGGAGAGTCACATGGACTAGCTCAATTGCTTGTCAAGATAACAGGTCGCGAGCGCGACCTCTGCTTGGGGATGGTCTAACAAGGAAAATAAGTTCATTAAATGAATACATGTGGGTCCATCTAAGCCAAAATTGTAGTAGCTTACAATTGGAGGAGTTTGTTGCTTAAATGTGTTGTACCTCAAAAATATGATGTGGAAAATTTAAGGTAGTAAGGTTGTTGCTTACCATTGAAGATGCTCTTATAAAATACTCGTACTCAAATTCTTATTAGATGGATATATCCGTTTTTAGCTTAAAACAGGTCAAGTAGTACGAATAATATAAACAGAATGAATAGGAAAAAATAACATATTGGTCTTATATGCTAAAGTAATACAGTATTTTACCGTATTTATTGTTAAGACAAATAACTTCGTCTAAAGGGAGATTAACCGTATAAAAATATACTCCGTATTACTCACGTAAACGATATTTTTGTACATTTATAAAAAAAATTCATTTATTGACAATAAGAACTCATAAAAAATTTAATACGCTACAAAATTCGAAAACTTTATTATAAAACTTAAAAATTATATATCGAGTTGGAATACATTTTATAGCCTACTACTGATAAAATGTCATGTATAACTTTAAACACAAATTCTTGTTTCAAACGGGCCGATCCGTTTTATTGCTTAAGACGGTTTAAGCCTCCTCACAAAAGAGCAAGTTGGACGATTATAATCCCCTCACTTGCTCTTTTATAAGGAAGTTTGACTCAGGTAAAACAATAAAACGGATCGGTCCGTATAGAGGAGGACCTTGTGAACTTTAAAATGCAAAATATTCCAACAAATTTTGTTTAATTTCCAAAGAACAAATTTCAAGAGCTTAAACTTTTGTTGCTTTCTGCTTAATGGAGGGTCCTTAATCTCTCTTTCTTCATCTCACTTTCTCTCACATCATTTCTCTCTTCTTCAATTGTGTTATACATACTTTCTCACCTCAAAAAAACAATTTCCAAAATACTTCAACTACATTTCCTCTAAATATAAAAACTTGATCTATAAACTTAATTTTTTTTCTTTCTTAAACTAAAGTAAGTTTTTCTTCCTACCCATTATTTATTTTGGATTTTAATTATGTGGGTTCATCTTATTTTTTCATTTCATCTCTTCTATGCTTATGATCTGTTGAAATTACCCTCTTAATTTTATGCTTTTTATGTATTATTAATTGTTAATTATTAATTTCATGTGTTTGTGTAGTGTTTAAGTGAGACTGAGGAAGCTTATTTTCCCCTGATTATAGTGTTCAATTTTTGGGTACACTTAAAAAACCCTTTTAAAGTTTCTATTAATAAGTCAAATTAAAAGAGTTTGCATGCATAATTTTAGTTAAATGATTTTTTTTTTGTTATTATTCTTGAAAATTGCTTAGTAAAAAGGTTGTGTGCTTTACCTTAGTGTAGATAAGTAGATTTGTAATTTACTTTTTGTTTGTAATTACTTTTTATTTTTTTACTCTAGTAATTAAGATTTCTTCTAGAGCATGCTAATTATGATTATTGGTAGTATTTTTATTGCCTGTTATACTTTTGGGTTCTGCAAGAAAGTTGTGAATTAATAATAAATTGGAGGCATTATGACTCAAGTTGCAGCTAGTCATCTTCTTTTGACTGAGTTGTTTGGCTAATATTCATGGCAATTTGTTAAAGTTGTGCTAAAAAGATGAACATAAAGAAAGTTTAAAGCTTGGAGTATAATAATCTTATTCTAGATCCTTTAAAAAAGTGGTGTTTGAATTTTTTTTTTCCACTTTATTTAGTGTTTTTCATGTGTTCTAAGTTTGATATAAAGGAATTTTTGCAGGTGTTAAGGAGTTGGGGTAGTGTTTGGTTAATTAATATTGGATTTGATTAATTTTAGAAGAAATTGATGTCTCCCCCATTACTGGGTATTGAGGGGGGAGGGCAAAGCAATGATTCATTGGTGCCTTCTCCTACGTCTCCGGAATCCGGACTGAAAGAGCATAACTACTTTGGACTGTCTGATTGTTCTTCTGTCGACAGCTCGAATGTTTCGAGCTTGTCTGAGGAAAGTAACAAAGTCAACCTTAATTTTAAGGCTACTGAGCTAAGGCTCGGACTACCAGGGTCTCAGTCTCCCGAGAGAGACCCTGAATTCTGTTTGTTGAGCTCGGTGAAGCTGGATGAGAAACCCTTGTTTCCTTTGACTCCTTTGAAAGATGGCAAAGCTTGTGTCTCTGGGAGTAAAAGAGGATTTTCTGACACTATGGAGAAGACTCCTTCTGAGGCTAATTGGATGTTTAATTCTGCGGGTCTTGATTCTGATGTTCCGAAACCAGTGGCTCAAGGGAAGGTTTCAGGAAATGCATGCTTGAATGGTATGCTTAACAATAGGCCTGTTCCAAATTTGGGAGCACCACAAGCCTCTCAAAAAGCTGCTGTTCAGGAATTGCCTCGTTCCAACAGCAGCACTGCTGCTCCTGCCGCTAAGTAAGTCTTCAACAGATCGTGTTAAAATGATTTTTTGTGTGCTACAACTAATGCTGTGAACTGTTAAGAAGGAATTCGTCACTTTAGTGACACTATGTTGAAGTTTTTGAGCATAATGAAGTGCGGAAAAAATACTTCAAATATTAAGGTGTTCATATAATTTTAGCAAAGGCTACTTCGATTTTTTCTAAATAATTTCGAACATTCGTGACTGGGATAGAATTTTGGTTCTATTTTTGATCACCGTTTTGGAAAACATCAGAATTCTCGGCTTATCCAAGTGGATCTGCTAAACCTTGCGGCATTAAAGTAGAACCTCCAATAGTTTAGGACTTTATGAACTGGAGCTGATGGATGTTGTCTTCCAACTCTTGGCAGGGCGCAAGTTGTAGGATGGCCTCCTATCAGGTCATTCAGGAAAAATACGTTGGCCACTAACTCAAAGAACATGGATCCACTTTTCGTCAAGGTTAGCATGGATGGTGCTCCCTATCTGAGGAAGGTTGATCTCAGTATTTACTCTACTTATGAAGAATTGTCATCTGGCCTTGAGAAAATGTTCAGCTGCTTCACTCTAGGTAAGCCTGTAACTTTATTACCATCGGTGGCACAAACATGGTCAGTTGGTCTTCTCTGTTAGATTACTACTGATTCTCTGTGTTTTTCAGGTCAGTGTGGATCAAATGGTGCATCTGGAAGGGAAAAAATGAGTGACATTAAGTTGAAGGATCTGCTGCATGGTTCCGAATATGTTCTGACCTTCGAGGACAAGGACGGTGATTGGATGCTTGTTGGTGATGTCCCATGGGAGTAAGTTTCTCCACTGTACTCTCTGTGACCGCCTCTTCATTTTCCTCATGATGACTTGTTTTGATTTCTTTATGAAATGCTAGGAGTTCAGAATTTCTTGAGCTAGTAGACTTGCCATCCAGTTTACAACAACAACATTACCCCCGTGCCTCAATGGCTCCCGCAAATTGCGGGGTAAGGGGGGGTCGGATTTACGCAGTCTTACCCTTGTGTAAGCAACACGAAGAGACTGTTTCCGAATGACCCAAGATGATAATTGCGTCGAAAAACACATCAAATGACTGATACTTCGCAATAGATAGAAGTGCAGTCACTTTAGTGAGCCAACTTGCCATCTAGTTTCATGTAGTAGTTTTTTTTTATGTGGTGAGGATGCATGAGTTTGGACCATCAAACTTGTACATCTAACATGTAAGGAATTTATTGCCAAGAATTTGCTTAATAGGAGCAGACAAAGTATGAAGTAGATTGTATGTAAAAGCAGGCTTCAACTTGGAAAAAAAAGAGGTACAATTGAGTTAAAAATTACTTGGGACTATGGGTCCGAGTGTCGGGTTACTTCTAAGAGCTTGCTTTACTGCGGGTACTTGTTAATAGAATATAACTATAATATATGGGCCTCAACCATCACCTTAAGGTTTTGGTTGAGATGGTTCATCTATTATGGTATCAGAGCCAGAGTGACCGAAGGTCACGTGTTCAAACCCGGCAGCCCCCAAAATCTCACAACCTCACCAAGTGGAAAAACCCGCACATGGTATGGGGGGCCTGTGCACTAACCATCCACTCTTCAAGCCCAATGGGCATTTGAGTGAGGGGGCATAATAGAATATAACTATAATATATGGGCCTCAACCATCACCTTAAGGTTTTGGTTGAGATGGTTCATCTATCACTTGTAACTCAGGGGAATAAGGGAAGGAAAAGGGAATACTGGAGGTGACGCGGGGTTGGTGGTACGAGAACTAGTATTCCCTTAATGGGGGTATTTATTGGCCCATCTTCATCTCCTTCCACTATCAGCCCCACGATTACATCTAATTGTCTGTGTGTGTCCTCTATTATTTGGTAAAAGTCACCCTCGAATCAAGGCAAGGCCCAACTCCTAACCATGCTATAAATTCTTTTTTTCTAATCAACGTGTAAGACTACTAGGATCCACAAGTCCAACCTTTAGAATGTGACGTGACCAGCCTAAAATGCGTCTCAATGAAAACATGTGGCTTATTGAAGGATTTCTTCGATTTCATCTCATGTGCATTCTTGTTGCGCGAATCCACTTTCTGAATTTTGTGTTTCATGAACGACTAGTGATTGCTTCCAGAGTGCCTTATAATTGATTAACACAACTTATTAGGCTTATATGTCATCTGTTATGTGAGTGTTTGGACCTGATCAAGGCTATAATTGTAACTTACAATAATGTCATCCATTGTAGTCAAGTGTTACTGTTTGAAAGGGAAATGGCTGTCCAGGGTTGTTCATCATCTGTTGCTTGAGACGTAATTTTAAGGTTCCTGTTATCTTTTAATCCTAAAATAATTTTCTGAGGACAAAGATACAAATCATTCAACTGCAAACAAATACTCCTTCCATTCATTTGGATTTACAATCATTTCCATTTTTCCTGTATGGGATTTAATGCAATTACTTATTTCACAGTTGGGTAAATTATGACCGTGAAAGACACCATTCTCTGAAAAATTGGGTTCGACTACCTTTCCACTATTTTACTTGCATTCTCTGTCCACCTACCCACATTCCCCTTCCTTAGAACTTGCGTCATATATAAACAACATAATGTATCCAGATGAATAAAAGAAGTGAAGTGTATTTTTCCTGTAGGCTGTATTCGTCTTTGTTTTGAAAACTTATGCCACAGTGAGTCCGTGTTTTCTGGTAGATAGAACTCAAATTGTTTCCTCGGGAATGGCATAAGGAAGCTTTCCCTCTAAACCTCTCCTATATCATAACATTTTGATTTTTGGTTGCAAGAGGGAAAATTATATCCCTTCATTTCCTTCCTACCCTTATAGTCAACCAAACAAAGGGATTTTGTTTCCAATTGCCTCAATCCAGACTAGCCTTTGGGGTGTCGAGGGAAGGAAAGGGAAGGGGGGATTGATCAAGAGAGTTTTCCCTTTAAACTTTCCCATGTTAGAGAGATTTGGATTAGGCTTAAAGAAGGGAAAACGGATTATTCTATTTTCCTCTGACTTCAATTTGTTAATCCAAACAAGAGATTGTGTATCTCCGATTCTCTTGATCCAACCAATCCCTTAGTTGGTAAACTGTTCGAGACTAGAAACTTTTTGGGAGGTGAAATGTTATTGTTTTCTTGGATTCAAAATCTGTCTTACATGAATCATTAGGAATATTTGTGCAACTTCGCATCAGAAACTATCAAGTACTGTAACCTACCGTTTTATAGCATGGTGTCACAGCTTGCTGTCTAATTGTCTATACCCTAGCTTTATTTCTCAGGGCGGTATCTGTGATTGGATTGCATAGGCGTAATAGATCTTTTGTTGGAAGTATTAATCAGAGTTCCCCTTGTTGTGTACTCTATCCTCATTCCGTTTAGGTCTATCCAAGAATTATTGGTCAATATTATACCCCTAGTGGCTAGTAAAATGAGAAAATGGACTTTGAATGCAAAACCTTGTAGAAGTTGTGAACTTTTCATTGTTATGTATAGATTAATAGATGCTGCAAAGCTGTTCGTTGATGTTCTGAACGGCTGTGTAAAATCTGTCGACTACTTGTCATTTACGCTTTGCTATATTTGTAGGATGTTCATTGATTCATGCAAAAGGCTGAAGATTATGAAGGGTTCTGATGCAATTGGCTTAGGTATGTAATTCCACTCGCTTAATCATACGATATCCTGTCACTTTTTTCTTGTATTATAGGACTGGCATAAATATTTGTTATTTGCAGCTCCGAGAGCCGTGGAGAAATCTAAATGCCGGAACTAGCTAAAACGACTCACCCCTGAAGTGGAAGTTACTATGTAGATTTGATCTTGGTCACCTTAAAATTTCCGATTTAACGTTTTAATGTGGTTGTATAACATGCATCCAATGCATGGGGTATTTTATCAGGTCATCTTAGTTATTATAAAAAAAACTTTCGAGTCAACCAGTTTGTACTGTTTTTAAGCTGGATTGTTTTAGATTTTTGTGTGCTTGATTAAATTAAGAATATCATATTGGACATGTAATTTGTTAAAATGTATTGTGATTATCAAATTCATTAGGACGTTGTTCTTTATGTACTTTTCTCGACGTCGGCCCAAAGACCATTGTCAATTGTCATGGGCTAATATAGGTTGGCCTGATTTTATTGGTGTTTGTTTGATACATGCTGTGCGCTTGGGTTACTCTGTGTCCAATTGCTACCGACTATTGTGCAGTTGTGCAACCTTGATATGACCACATTTTTGAACTTGTGTTGAATAACCAAAAGTGTTGAGCCTAATATTTAAGAATAACTAAACATTACCTATGTAAGTTGGAGTGATTTGCGCGGGAAAATTTTTAGTTTCACGGTTCCATTGTGCAATAAATGAAGGATGATTTGGTTGCTGTCCACATTTAATTAGCTCATTTTTGTTACCTTTTTTTCTTGGGCTTGTTAGGGGGGATGGGAATTTGGGCCTGTTTGTATCAATTGAGTATGTTGCTTAACCTCTTTTTATTTGAGTTCTTGCAATTCTTTGTTTTGATTCGTTTCCTTGAATTAAGTCCACTTATTCTTTTTGGTCTTTCACACTCATACTTCATGCGAGTGCTACTGTGCTAGACTGCTAGGGAAGAGCACAATCGGATTTCCAATTAAAAATGCTAGTTCGGATGGGATATTCAAATTAGAAGCTGGAAATTCATCTTATCTTATTCATATGAATGAGAATCCCTTCTTTCAAACTTCATCTAATGGCGGACTCATTCTTCAGACAAAAATTTTCATATTCGATCCAAATTTTTCAGAAATCTATTGCTCAAAACTCCAACAATCACTGGATCAGATGCGGATATCCATATTTCAGAATTTACTATGGCGATTAGGTTTCAACAAGATTATATTCGTCCTCTTATCTAGGCGTATGCAAAATTTGGTCTGAGCCGAAAAAATGGACCGGTCCAGAAATCGGAATTAAAAATTTTGTTTCCGGTTTTTTCCGGTCCATACCAGCTTGGGCCAGAAAGATCAGAATTATTATTATTTGATTTTTTTCCATAAAATTATATTTTAATCCGGCCCAAACGGTCTGATTCAGTCCAATGGACCGGGATTTTTTGGAACATAATTTGAAAAGGTGGGCATGTAATGACAAATTCCGCTCCAACCGGCCTGGTTCGGTCTTAGACCGAAATATTTCCGATCCGGTCCCGGACCGGGATTTTTGTAATCCACTTCGGTCCCGGTCCCCAAATTTTCGTCGATTCCGGTTTGGACCGGCTTCGGTACGGTCCAGTCCGGTTTTGGACCAGTGCACAACCCTACTTTTTATAGTCAAATGATTGATCGAATCAGATATCCAAATGTTTTAAATCTTATATCCATGTCCGATCCAAAAATAAAACATTAGGTCATATATTCGATCCAAAATTTTAATTTATCGAATTTTGGAGTGAGCATTCGATTAGTTTGAATAATCGAATTGTTTGTCTAACCTTAACAAAGCGGATATATCCATCTTCAATGAGACTTGGTGTAATCTAATTTAGATCATCGGTTTCATCACCAAAACTCCACAACTCCAATTTTGACTTCATATTATATACTTTTATAATTTGATCAAAATGGCTAATTTCAAATAAAGCAAACGGTAGGTGTCCTTAGCCATGCCCTCTTGAACTTAGTTTTTGATACATTAGTTAGCTATATATGATTACTCGCTCCTTTCCGTTCAATAGTTTACCTTATTTTATTTTTCTTTATAAATAAAGTAAACGTAAACAATTTACTGAAACAAAGTATAAAAAAAGAATGTTCAAATGATGCTATAACCGTACTTAAGGTAAAACTCACAATCAAATCTTCACCCCTTAATAAATTCAATTTTCTATGGAGATTTAATTTAGATCTAATGTCGAGATTCTTCAACATTTTAGAGAAAAAAGAAAGACTAATATACACACTAATCATACAAAAATATATAACGGCCTCAACAAATGGTCCCAAATACTTTTTAGGCTTTTAGCAACTAATAATCGTAGGATAAATGATACGGAAATATTTCTTGTGAAATGCGACTTACTTTAATCTTACACTATGATTACATTATGATTCCGTGATCTTAATCCAAAGTATTCATGTTTATATGCCCACCGTATTGACCGACCTTAGCCATTACTCCATTTCTCTAGAAAGTAAAAAAAAAAATTAGTGCTAAACGTTGACATTTAACCTCAATTAAATCTCTTTCTTTGTACAAATTTTAAATTCCCTTAAAAGTTTTACAGCTAAGACTAGTGACGGTTCTTAAAATAGAAGTATTAAATTCGCACAAAGGCTTGGCCGTGTCATCGAGTTGGAGAAATTGTTCAATTCATAAGTTCAATAAGGTTATATCCCAAAATCAATTCGTAACGTAGGTAATGTATTGATAATCAATTGATACAGAGTATATAAAGTAGACTACTCTCCGGTCTCCACACTTGTACAAATGTGACAATAGCTACACGAATACAGTTTTGGGGTTAGGTTTTTTAGCACAAATTCTTGTTTCAGGCGGCGCGACCCGTTTTATTGTTTTAGATGAGTCCAGCCCCCTCATAGAGAAGCAAGTGAGGCAAGTGGGGGGCATTATCCCCCCACTTGCCCCATTTGCTCTTTTGTGAGGGGGCTTGACCCGTCTGAAGCAATAAGACGGGTCTCGCCGTCTTAAGCAAGACCAATTGGTTTTTTTTAATATCCCTCTACACAACAATAGTGATGTTCTCACTTCTCTAAGATATGTGAGTATTATTTTATTAAAGTGGAAAAATCATTGGTGTATGGAGCGAGTAACACATAAAGTGAGCTAAGATTTCGTTACCTAAATTTTTTTACGCATACTTAGACTCAATCACCGAGTCGTGGGGCCGAAGAATAATTTATTCACTAAATTATGTATAAACTTAAATAGCCACAGGGGTTGGGCTCTCTCCCGACATAACTAAGATCATTTGATGCTCTCGACAATTTTATGAAAAACCTACTCTGATTAGGTAAAATGTCATTTATTTGACATTATATTTAAAAATTGTATTTCCTAATTCTAGTCATTCATGGCGGCTGGTTAACATCGACGACGTTTTCATTAAGAAAGACGAAATTGCCCTTATTCACTTATACTCTCTATCTCTCTTCTCTCTCTCTTTTCTAATTCTTCTTTAATCAAAAACAATTAAATTGAACTAAAAAAAATTAAAATCTTACAACAACAACAATTTTACTAAATCCAACAACAACAATTTCCCTAAATCGATTATCATGGCGGACGGACACTTTTCGTTATGTTTACATATTAATCAAATTTTAAGTTTGTAAAAAAAAATTCCCGGAATCCGTTAATTGTTTGTTTATACTTATTTAAATTAATTGATTTACGTAACGTCTTAGTTAGTTAAAATTCAATTGCGGTTTTTTTTAAAAATAATTAGGAAAAAATATCATGGTCAGACGAATAACTGGATGTCATGGACCATGTCCAGACATCCATTTCACTTGTCTGACCATGGACAGAAAATGGAAATGGAAGTCCAGCCATGGCCAGACATCCATTTCACACGTCTGACCATGGTGGGACGTGTGAAATGGACATCCAGCCATGGCCAGACCTTCATTTCACACGTCCCACCATGGTCAGACGTGTGAAATGGATGTCTGGCCATGGTCCATGACATCCCTTTCGTTGTCTGACCATGGTTATGAAACTCAGTTTTTTTGTCTGACCATGTTGAGATGATATCGATTTTTTATAACCCCGATTAATAACATTTTAGGTATTATCATCGAACAAATTAATTTAATCAACTTAATTAACAAATTATAAAAATATTTCAAGGAAACTATGGAAATCCAACCATGGTGGGATTAATAACATTTTTGTCTGACCATGGCGAGTTTTTTCCGTGGAAATCCAACCATGGTGGGATGAAAAAACTGGAAATCCCACCATGGTTGGACAACCATTTCACACGTCCAACCATGGTTAGACGTGTGAAATGGTTGTCCAACCATGGTGGATTTCCAGATTTTTTTCATCCCACCATGGTTGGACAACCATTTCACTTGTCCCACCATGGTGGGATTTGGGGGGAAAAAAATCCCCTATGGTTGGACGTGTGAAATGGTTGTCCAACCATGGGGGAAATTTTTTTTCCTCCAAATCCCACTATAGTGGGATGAAGAACTCGGAAAAAAAATCGATTCATTGTTTCTTTATACGTAAAAATTATTAACACAAATCTAAAAACAAACAACAACATCACATAACTATAAGATTTTACAACAAATCTAACAAGGAAACAAACAAAAAACTTTGGGAGAATTAAAAACTAAGAACAAACTAATTAAAAGTTTACAAATTAAACAAAGAACAATCTAATAACTAAAAGTTTACAAATTAAACCAAAAACTAACAACAAATTAAAACAAAAACTAAAGGTTTACAAATTAAACCAAATTAAAACAAAAAGCTAACAACAAATGAAACTAGATCTAGAATTTTTTTTAAAAAAAAAAAAAAAAAAAAAAAGTAAGAACAGTAACCGGCGGCACGGCGGGTGCAGGCGGCAAGGCTGGCTGGCGGCACTGCTGCACGGCGGGTGCGGGGGCAGGGGTAGGTCCGGTGGTGGCGGTGGGGGTGAGAGGGTTAGTGTTTTAGTGGATTTTGAATTTAAAAAACTTTGGGAGAAAAAAAGTTTAGAGAGAGAAAGGCTAAGGGCATGAGACGTCTTTTTTATGAAAAACCGTCGATGTTTTCTAAAACGCCGTCGATGTTTTACAATCCGGTTTCTAATACTCCATCTGTCCCTGTCATTTATTTACCTTTACTTTTGGCACAAAGATCTAAGAAATAGTAGAAAATCATTTTGTGGTTCTATTTAGTGGATGACAAGTGAACAATAGTTTCATTGAAAGATCAAATTACTCATAGAAAACTCTCATAATATAGAAATGTAAACAAAGAAATATGATACTCTGAAATAAATCTCAACATGTTTGGTCTAGTTTATTGAAAATGATATTTTGCTTTTCAAACTTAATTTTTCAAAAGCCAAAAACATAAAATTGCTACTTCTACTTTTAAGCTGAAAATAACTGATTTTGAGTTTCTAAGAAGGTATTTTCAACTTTTGGAAAAATAATTGTTTGACCAATTTATGTTTTTTCATCCAAAAAGCACATTAAAAATTAGGCTAAACACGTGCTGAAATAGTAAAAAAAATGACGAAACGGAAGAAGTAATATCTTTATTCTACGAGTAAATTAATAATTGCTTCCTTATATGTTTCACTTTTCTAAATTTATTCCCTTATATGTTGTTTTGCTAAAATTACTCCCTTAAAGATAACTTTTATCAAAAATTGCTTCAAAACTTCAATTTAAGTCAATTATTTTATCTATTTTTGAACTTATTTCGTTTGTGCATTAGCCAATCTATACTGTGAAAGGTAAAACTATGTAGACAAATGGAGGGGAAGTTCAAAAACAGACAAAATAAGTAACTTAAATTGGAGTTTTGAAGTAATTTTTGATAAAAGTGATCTTTAAGGGAGTAATTTTAGTAAAACAACTTATAAGGGAGTAAATTTAAAAAAGTGAAACTTATAAAGGAGTAATTATTAATTTACTCTTATCATACTGATATATGTGGTAGAGTATATCATATTCTCTCCTATTTCTGATAATCAATAACCCTGTTGAAGATAAAATTATGCTTTAGTTTGTTGTGTTATGACATCAGTTGAATCTTGGAAGTTTACCTAATCACAATCACTTTGATTAGATTTTGAAAAATGTAATGTCACAATATGCTCCTTCTTTAGTGGTTCTGGTAAGTTCTTTTGCTAGATAATGATAAACTATAGAGCACAATTTTGGGATAATATTATGCGCTAGGCAATTAGCCATACTTACGTATAAGTTTACCACAACTCCACAATTGCTCTTTTGTTGTCATATTATTGATACAAGCTTGTATGTACCTTGTAAGGTCGACTAACCTAATACTCTGAACTTTGTAGTGATGACTGAGACTCTGTATTTTTTACCGTTTATATATAACTACGACAGTATATATGTAGAGTCGATTGTATAGTTACATAATCACGCTAAAAGTATTCCATTGCAGTTTTACATTGTTACAATTACTCCTTCGGACTAAGTTATTTGTTCACCTATTCTATTTTATTTTGAGTTGACAATGTCGTAGTTATATATAGACGGTAAAAAATACAGAGTCTCAGTCATCAGTCACTACAAAGGTCAGAGTATTAGGTTAGTCGACCTTACAAGGTACATACAAGCTTGTACCAATAATATGACAAAATAGAATGGTAATAAGAGGGTATATATGAGACTATGTAATCAAACATTCAAATACATATGTTGAAACTGCTTAGATAATAAGAGGGAATGAGACTCTGTAATCAAACATTCAAATACATGCACGACGTAACAGATACACAAGGTCTAGGGGTAATAATGAGACGAGACAGCTCGCGAACAACTCGAGATTGTCCCGGTCAAATTAAAGCTCGGCTCGTGCGATCTCGGCCTGAGAGCTTAACGAGTCAAGTCGAGCAAACACTGGCTTGGCTCGAAAAGCTCGCTAGCAGCTCAAACTTGTGTGATTAGATAATGTTTTGCTCATATTTTATAAAAGTGTTTCACCATGATTATATTTTTGTATCACACATATCAAATGTCTCACTTATTTGTCAAATATTTTTACATATAACCTTCAACTCATGAAGTAACTTAAAAATTACCTGCACAAAGTCAATAATCTCTTTATTTGTGTTACTCGATAGAGTGACACGCTGTAATTCCAAAGGACGTTATATATTCGTATCAAATCGTTCCCATACGAGTTTGGAGTTTTTAACATTGGATAATAAATTACTCATGTTCAACCTACAAGTAAAAACAGTTTTAATAATGCGTAGAGCCATGTTAGCATGTTATCATAATTATCACAAATTCTTATTTAAGACGGGGGTATCCGTTTTAAGCTTAAGACGGATATCATATTCTCTCACAAAATACCCATTAAGGGTGAGTGGAGAAGCACATGGGGGTGTCCACCTAGTCCCCTCTACCCATATCCTCTCACAAAATACCCGTCGCAAGATCGGACCCGTCTTAAGCAAGACCTACTGCATAATTAT
Organism: Heliosperma pusillum; assembly: GCA_022085475.1. Classification (NCBI taxonomy): domain Eukaryota; kingdom Viridiplantae; phylum Streptophyta; class Magnoliopsida; order Caryophyllales; family Caryophyllaceae; genus Heliosperma; species Heliosperma pusillum. The sequence goes on along the minus strand of JAIUZE010036641.1, from coordinate 9,396 downwards.
ATATAAGTTGTTACATATATTATCCTCTTTGTGTACTTTCTAGATGAGCGATAATTATGTCTTTGCTAGGAGAGAACAACAACATTGATGGAGAAGAAAAAAGGAGGACAGTGTAGTGCTCAGAATAGGCTTCAAAATGATTGACTATATTTCAAAATCAAGTCATTTGAAAGTCTTTGCAATCAAGAATTTCCAAAAATTAATCATCAACTCTTACATAATTACATTCTTAAGAGGTAGACAAAATTATGGCTATTTACTGTCTCTTGTAATAGCTTTTGGTGAAATATATGTCCACACTCTACTTACTTTTATTTTCTTTCATAATGTCCCAAATTAAAACAATACGTAGTAATAAGTTAATTAAATAGTTGTTTTTTAGTCTTTGATTTGACTTAATTGGATTATATTACAAGTGCTTTATGAGGGGAGATGAATGATAGTTGATTCATTTCACTTGGAAACTGACTTGGTCTTATACTAAAAATAGTAAGTCTATTACCGAGTATATGACGGATTTTACTCCATTTCTCAATTAATTACGATGATAATGGACCCGTTTCAAAATAAAATTATTCACTAAAACTTGTGTTCAAAGTATTGATAATGAACATTCTTTGGGATGAGATTTATTTGATTAAGACTATTTGTCTACGATATTAAATTTATGGCTCGTAGTTGATGTGATTCCAATTTTGGTAGTTCTATCATAGTTTTGGAAGACATTTTAACTCTCACTAGTTTATTTGATGTTCTTTTTTAGATTTTTGTTAACTGAATATGTAATAGGGTAGCTCATGAATGCTCATACTAATTCGTGGTCGATTAGTTCGATATCAGGTATTAATTCCACTTATATTTAGTTAATGAATCTATGACATATTTATGGAAAGAACTTTTTTTTTTTTTAAAAAAGATAGGGACAAGAGCTCAAAACTTTAAAAATTATGCAATGTACCAATTTGTAAATATCATTGTATTTAAATACTAAAAGACATTACTGAAAAATTGGATGATAGAAAAATGTGGGCTTCAATTATAAGGATCCCCTAAAATAATTTATTGAGAATTATAGGGAGTTCTATAGGATCCTTATGGAGTAGCTTCAATGTATTTTAGAGCTTTAGCATTAATAATATGCTTTAGTTGGTGGGGATTCTAATAAGCATTAATTGAGACCCATGAGACATGTGCCCCAATTATAACCAACAGCTTAACCACTAACCTAATGTAGAACTGATCTGTTAAATTAAACAAATCTATCGTGGTGCAGTAATTATTTTACTAATTACCTTTGTTTGAATAAAATGTTTTGGGAGCTAAAATAAGACTATAAGGTACACTTGGTAATCTAATTTGATTGATTCTATTCATGTGATCACTTGACATTGGAATTTAATGCATAAAATCTCATGGCAGTTGCCCATCATTTTAGTTATGGTTGTAAGGTAAGGGATAAGGTAAGAAGTTAGTCGATGACGGGCATATCCGTCTTTAATGAATCAGCGTCAATGAAACGCTTTTCTTTGCCTTCATATATAGTTATAACTTATAATATTAAGAAGTCTTAGTTTTGTAATCGAAGATGTCTTAATCTATGGATTGAAACAAAAATCCTTTGTGCGTAAGTTTAAATTTCCTTCTTATTTACCATACATTAATAATTCTCAATGAAGACGGGCGGGGAAGGATGTCAATTAGAAAACAGAGGCAAGAAGAGGTAAGTTAGAGCTTAATGCAAACCTAATCTGATACTCTGTAAGTTATTGTAATCTCGGCATCGAGTGTTTTGATTTCTTTCATTGTAAATAGTAATACACGAAATTTCATTCATTATAAATAGCCAATACAGAATAATACATGAGATATCTATATTATGCAGGAGATATATGCTCCAAACCTAATTATCAGATCAAATATCAAAATTTTTGAATTAGATTTGGAGCGATATCCGATCAGTACGAAAAATTGAATTTTTTTTGCTTAGCCCAACTTGTTACTGTTATAACGGATATAAGAAAAATAAATAAATACGTGAAAAAAACAACATATTTATGTGGTTCACTAACAATTTGTTAGTTACGTCCACATAGAGAAGGGAAAAATATTATTGATTTTGACGAATTTCAAATTTCAGATTATACTCGTTATACTCATAGTATTCAAAGTTTTTTCTAACCAGATATAGGAAACCCTATGACAATTTCCTAAACATATCAGGAAACCAAATAATAGTTTTCTAAACAGACAAGAAAACTAAATATAATGTGAAATCCGAGTAGATTCAAGGCATATTCTAACCGTTACGAACTTTAACCTCCTTTAATTTTAACTTTTAACCCTAAAGTTCCCCAATACGGAGTACATTATAATCATCATAAATAAAAAATGTGCAAGAATTAATGCTAATGTGGGCTTGCGATTTGAAGTAGGGATGACCGGCCATATTTTTAATGTACATGATCTTCTGATATTTCCCATGTGCTAAGTTGGATACTCAATAAGTCGTAGTCAATTGAAGGATTCACTTATAACCTTAAAGATTAAGGAAGATGATTAAGATTTATTAGCAAGTGGTCAACTTTTACTAAACTTACGCCTCACAACTTATACTTGTTTCCTTATATTATCAAATGGGATGTCTCGATTATCTGATTAGTGGATTAATCATGGAGACTAGTTGATGTAATTGCCGCCCAAAATACAATTATTAGGCACGGTTCATGTACCATATACACATGGATTATGATATTGAAAGCATGTTCATTAATATGTAAATGATATAACATGATATATTTTAAGGTGGTTGATTAAATAAATTTGGTTCAAAAAGTAAATTTACATAAATTTAAGAGAAAATTATTTATTACAACCTTATAAAAATAACTTTTTGAAACTTACAGCCTTATATAATTTTTTTTGAATATTACATCCAATTAATCACTTTTCTTTAAAAATTGCTTCAAACTGGGGATTTCTGTTAAATTTTTTAAAAAGTGACTAATCTACCCCTTTCTTATAACTCTTCCCGAGCTCCTTCCCCATTATTTCTTACTTCTCTCACTTAATTTCATCCATAAACATTTCATTCTCCTCAAAATTCTCTCAACTATCGATCTTTCTCAAAGTTTCCCATAATCTGACTAAAAATCTCATCCCCATTGTCGATTTAGGGCAAGTAATCATGAGTGGCAAAGCCTGTGACATCATCATACGGTTCTGCTTCGAAGAGGAAGTCTTCATGCACCCAGAATTTTATTAATTTTCTCTTAAATTTGTTGTTGTTAGTGGCGTTAGCTGTAAATTTGTTGTTGTCCCAAATTCTTTTTCTTTCTTATTTATTCATGGAATTAGTTGAATTAGATTTAAACATAGTTTTTCACCTAAATTGATGAACCCTAATTATTTCAATTTGGGAAAAAAGAGTTTACAAATAATAGAGATAAAAAAAAATTAAAAACTTTTAAACTATACATGTAGTTCATGATTGAAAGACGACTTCTAATGGCAACTAATATAAGCAGAAACCTATAAATGTGAGAGATAAGAGAGAGAAATTGGTATGTGAAATGATGTAGAAAGGAAGAACTAAGAAAAAAAATGGCAGCCATGGAGAAAATGAGACAAGTGTTTGAAGGTAAGGGCAATTTTGTCATAAAAGATAAACTTAATCGACAACTTTAAAAATTGCATGAACTTTTCGTTGGAGTGAAATTTTTGGCAGTAATTTTTCATTGGAAGTGATTAGTTGGATGTAATTTACAAAAAAAAATTATATAAGGCTGTAAGTTTCAAAAAGATGTTTTTATAAGGCTGTAATCAACAATTTTCTCTAAATATAATTTAAGGTACTTATCAATGCCATCCAATGATTACGCTACAAAGTTATATGAATAATCTAAATGTTTAAAAATATTGGAATTTACAAAGTAAATAAATTATATAATTGATGCAATGACACATATATAATTGCTTAGGTGATAAAATGAGAGCAATATGAACATTAACAGGTGATAACACTCGTCTTATTTGTCGTCTCATTTCAACTATGTATAAAATATGAATATTTGATTATATGTCATGAAATTTAATATGACAAAATTAACGATAAAACTGATACAAAGACGAAAATACTGAAAATATATATCATAATTTAATAACTAATGAATTTAACTAATTTGAAAATAACACGATATTCACAATCCTATCAATACAAACCCAAATTACAAAGAAAACAAAAAGATATTGGGCCCTAAACTACGCTTATAGGCCTATATTACCATGATCTACCCGTGTATCACTTTTTCCTCACATTATTATGTCCAATAATTATGCATCTTCATCTCCGTCATTGTAGCATTTACCTTAAGCTTTCCTCTTACTTCATTATTGGCTACAGAAATACATAAATCACTGCCTCATCTACGATTTGTATCAAAATTTGATGGTTATTAGATGCATATATGATTGATGCACTTCAAGCTATATTGGAGTTAATTAAACTAAGTAATCATAGAAATATTATGCTTTTACCCTATTTTATTTTATTTTCTTTGTTTTATTTATTTATTTATTTGTTTGCATTTATTTTTATGTGGATATTTCTTCGATTTTATAAAGCTTTAAACTCAATTTTTTTCTTATGGATAATTCTCAGATCTATTATATTTAATTTTTATGGTTTATCAATATTTTTGTTTTTTAACGGATCCATTTCATTTGATTTTATTTTATGAAGACGTTTCGTTGCACAATTTTTGTTATACTTATTATAGGCTTATTTTGGGAATTGTAATAATTTGTATTTTATTTTTTGTATATTATTTTTGGAATGTAACCTTGTACTGAACAACCTTGTAATTGATAGAATATTGTATTATAAAATCATAGATTATGTAAATAATCTAAATAAGGGAAACAAAATTGTTAAGAGTGAGGAGAAAGAGTAATTAATCTTTATGCTGTTACGTGGGGCCCGCTTAAACATTTTTTTTTGTGAAATCTAGCCGCCAATAGGATGACTTTAAATATTTCTGCTTTATAGACTAGTAGACTAGTAGATTGTACGATTTGTACATAATTTGGTATTCACCTAAGGTAGTCAAGAGGCTATTTTATTAGCATAAACAATAAAAACTTACGAAAATAGCAAAACTATATCAAGTTGGTTTAGATCATAGCGGCTCACAGGTTGTTCCGTCCATTAAGTCTGGCCTGCCCGGCATGCTTACTTAACGAGCTTGGACAAGTATTTTTGGGGAAAAAAAAAACAAATCGAAAGGACGGGCAAAGTGCGGCCCGTCAAGTTAAGAGGGCAGGTATGAACAATAAGAAAAGCCGACGGACCGACCCGTTAGTCCCTTATAACATTTAAATATTTTACTTTTACCCTTTAAATGACATCTCTTACTACATTTGTATCAATTTATATAGGAATATTGCATGCTAGAGTACTAATACGTAAAACATTATACATAGAGTTTAAAAGAAATATTAACATATTTAATTTAACAAAATGTTTAAAGTAAATATATGTTTAAATAGTAGCAATTAAATTATTAGAATATTTGATAAATGAAAATTAATTATGTTGATTATTAGTTTGTAAATTAATACGAAGTATAAAATTGGCATAAGCTATAAGTTCTTGCCAAAATATATGAAAATCCGCTAGTCAGTGGGTTACCCCGTTGCTAGAAAAAGACGAGTAAGGGGACAAATTTAAGCCCAACTAAGCGGGCGGATTAGTATACTCTTGGCACAATCATTTGTCCGCATATTCCACCACTACAAGAAAACAACATTCAGGCGACTGATAATTGCGACTAATTTCAGTCGCTAAAATGAATTTAACGACTGAAATCAGTCGCCAAGAACCAGTCGCAGTCATTAGTCGCCAAAAAAAATTCCGGCGACTAATTTCAGTCGCCAAATTTGGCGACTGAAAAAAGCGTCGCCAAATTGGCGAAATGGCGACTGAAATCAGTCGCCCAAATTGGTGACTGATAGGAAATGTAGTCGCCAAATTGGCGACTGAAATCAGTCGCCATCAGTCGCCAATTTAGCGACTACTACAGCCTTCAGTCGCCAATTTGGCGACTGATTTCAGTCGCCAAAAGGCCTTTTAATTTGCAAAAATACAGGGGGTTTGGCGACTGAAAGTAATCGCCAAATGAACATTTCAGCCGCCAAAAAACCTGTGATATTGCAAGAAAAATTCTGTTTGCATCCTTTCATTTCGTTATCATACCATACCTGCAAGTATACTAGAAAATAACCATAATTTCACACATTTACAACAACACGATGTGAAACCAACATCCTCATATAGATCAAGAAAATTGTTTCAAATTTACAAATCTTCTTAAACGTTAACAAACCAAGTTTAAACAAGCACAAGTCACAAGTTTCTAAACTAATATCAGAAGCCAATGGTCATATTGGGTTCAGCTTGCATACCACCACCTCCATTGCCTTCATCATAATCTCGCCGAAAGGGAGGCGGACCTTGTTTGCAGTTGTCGAACCTGCTTTCCCAAGCCTTAAACTTTTCCTTCATTATCCTTTATTCCTCATCCCTTTCCGCGTTTTTTCTTTTTTCTTCGTTAAGTTGGGCTTGGAGTTTTCCCACGACTCCCGGCTCGTAGGTTTGTTTTGAGCTGGAAGGCATTCTTCCCCTTGGAGTTTCGTAAAATACGTCCTTAGCCGACCCAATCCCGTAGACATTCCCCTTCTTGAAACCCATTACCAAGTCGAACCAAATCTCGTTATCGGACTTGTCGGGTTGCCTAACTTTCTCGGCGGAAAATGCTTCCTACAAAATATAAACATTGTTATTAAAAATAGCTACAAAATTTGTTAAACATTCAAAAAAATGAACTTATTGTAAAAATCCAAAAATGGTTTGAAACTTACATATAATTCCTTATCTTTTGGCTTTATCCAATATCTTCTATTGTCTTGGAGTCGGGAATGGGTATCAAGGAAGAGCTCCGGAGCCGTGGGCGTGTTAGCTTTTTTCTTCTTACCCTTCTAAAAGAATATTTTAAAGACTTGTATAATAAGATTTTAATAATAAAAAGAATTTTAGTTATAATTTTCAAATGGACGAAAAAGTGGAAATTATAACTTACACCCAAAACTAGGTCCAGGAAAGATCGAGATCCTGCGTGATGTGACGGCTCAGCCGCTCCATCTTTCTTTCCTCCTTTTTTATTTTTGGATGCTTGGGCAACCTAGCCTGAAACTCTGGAGTTTCACGATATTTAAACATATCTTCATATGCAACACCTACAAGTTAAATAAGTATTATAAAATATGATAAAATGTGTTAAATTATAAGTATATACAAATAACAAAAACAATTAAATACCTCTCATATGCTCCGGCTCCTTCTTCCTCTTGACAGCCTTATACATGTTGTCCCTTAACCGTCTAGTGCATGTCTCATTGTACCTTTGACGTACAATATACTCTAATCCGGTCAGTCAGTCAAATGTTTTCTACAATTTAAAAGATAAGTATTAGGAAAATAAATTATTAATTGAAAACTATAATAATATAACAAAATATAAACAAAAATAATATACCCTAAAATTATTGAACCATTCCTCTTTTTGTGTAGAGGTAGCCTTTGTCCAACAAGTAGGAGCAACCCCCGTCATCTTCATCTTTGTACTTTGAGTACAACCGCGTACAACCTTTTGAGACGAAAACCTGAAAAATAAATTATGGAATTGTATGCATTTATGTTAAATAATGTAATATAATTATAAAATAATAAATTAAAGACATTGGTCGTTGTCTTACCAAAAACCCGCGGGATCAAGTATCATCTTCCCTTCCGGGGTGAACTTGATCTCCGATGTCTGATCCGAGGACTCATCGTCATTGGTCGATTCCTCGACCACTACCGGACTTTGCTGATCAATAACCTCCATCTCCTCCTCGTCGGCTGAAGAAGTACTACGGCGTCTGTTTGAACCGCCGCCACGTTTTCTACCTTGACCTTCTGCCATCTAAAATTACACAAATAATCTAAACATTAACCCACACAACAATAATTACAAATAATCCAAACAACAATATTGATTATCAATTATTACTACCTCTAGTAACATATCTATTATCAATAATAAACCAAACAACAATATTGTCAACATGGATACTAACTATACTAAAATTAACATATCACTAATTAAGCTACTATCATTCTAATTAATAACATTATCAACATGGATACTAAACAACTATCAAACTAATATTATCAACATGGATATTTGTTATTAACAATATACTAACATTACACAATACTTGACATTTTACTAATAAAATCAATAAGTTCGACCTACGATGCAATAATAACATAATACATACACACTTTAATTATAAAATCCTAACATTATACTCTCTCCATCACAATTATTTATTTGCCTTTTGATTAAAACAACCATAAAAAATAATTTAAAGGGCAAACAAATGCTCTTTTGGAAGGATGATGTTTTGCTTGACAAGTGTAGTAAATGTGAAAATGCTAGATATAAGACAATTGAGGAAAGTATTGTCTTGAAGGGTAAAAAGGGAAAGAATGAAAAAAAAAGAGGTGAAAAGAGTAAGAAACCAATACCCGAAAATCCCGTAACTTACTTTCCTCTAGCTCATAGACTTCAAAGAATGTTTGCTACCAAAAACATTGTCGAGCAAATGAGATGGCACAAGGAAAATCCTCGTACTCCGGGAAAGATGTGTCATCCGAGTGATGGAGAGGAATGGAAGCGGTTTGATATGCTTTACCCCGGCTTTGCTGAGGAACCCCGTAATGTGCGACTTGGCCTCTGTGGCCGGTATGAAAGTTCATGAACGTTATAAAATCGTCGAAGTGAATCATACCCAGACATACTCAAAGTATGATCCATTTATACTCGCACATCAAGCCAATCAAGTATATTTCGCTTCTTATCCAAGCACGAAGAATGATCGAAAACAACATTCAGGCGACTGATATTGGCGACTCATTTCAGTCGCTAAAATGAATTTGGCGACTGAACTCAGTCGCCAAGAACCAGTCGCAGTCATTAGTCGCCAAAAAAAATTTGGGTGACTAATTTCAGTCGCCAAATTTGGCGACTGAAAAAAGCGTCGCCAAAATGATGATTGGCGACTGAAAGCAGTCGCTCAAATTGGCGACTGAACTGTGTTGTAGTCGCCAAATTGGCGACTGATTTCAGTCGCCATCAGTCGCCAATTTGGCGACTACTACAGCCATCAGTCGCCAAATTGGCGACTGATTTCAGTCGCCAAAAGGCCTTTTATTTTGCAAAAATACTAGGGGTTTGGCGACTGAAAGTAGTCGCCAAATGAACATTTCAGTCGCCAAAAAACCTGTGATATTGCAAG
>JAIUZE010036622.1:979-25524 GCA_022085475.1 Heliosperma pusillum | reverse complement strand
CCTTCCTCGAATGGACTTATCTTGGACTTTGACTTTGAACTTCAAAAGAAAACATCAACCCAAATCAAAGGAAGACTAGCCCAAGCCCAATTACGTATTGCATTGACCAAGACCAAGGCATAGGATTCCGTGCCCAAAAGACGAAATTGGAAAAGACGGAAAAATCCATCTTGCACACTTCCCCGATCGGATTTTTACATACCCGATCGGGTATGTTTGCAGATGAGCGTTACTTGGCTCTTCTTCTACCGAGCTTAAATGAGTGATTAAATGCTTTGTCTAGGGTGTGAATTTGGACGAGAAATGCATCAGCTTGCAGCCCTATAAAAGCCAATGATCATCACAACAATTAGCACACAACTTCATATACAGTTATATACAATTAGCATACTTTTCATACAATAACACATTTCATAGTTTACTTCTTTCATACAAGTTTTAGATTATAGTTTATGCAATTTATTAGTGTTTCTCTACTGTTTTTATAAGCTTTTGTTATTGGGTTGGATAATTGTTCTTTACTTTATTTCTTACATAATTTGCATTTCAATTTCGGTAATTCTCTATCCTTCACTTATGCAGTTTTTATCATCATGAACTTTGATCTAATTAGTATTGTTTTCATATTATTGTTATTAGGAAATTCATCTAAAAATAATCTAGTCAAAACTGAAATATTGTTTAACATGTCATATTATATTTTACCTAATCATATAATCCTAAAATTCATCATTAGAATCATTACTAGTATAATCACCTTAATCACTTTCGTATTTACATTTCATAGTTTAATTTCCTACATCTTTTTCTTATTAATTTACTTAATCAAATAATCATATAAATTAGATATAACATTGTAAGATTATCATTGTGTAAATACAATAAATACAATTGTAATATTGAAATGATTTACTAGTTAAAATGAATTAAAAGAAGAGTAGATACCAATTGAACCATCTAGTTTGTTTCTTCCTTTGGTCATGCCAAATTTTATAACTTTGTTTAGTGGCCATGAACAATTGTTTGTATTAGTCAATTTCTGTCTTTGTAACGAGAGTTGGGATGGGAATTAGGACTGCCAATAGGGGTTTAGTGACCTAATCATGCTGAGAGGACGTTAGGACCCACTAAAAGGTCGGTACGAATCCGAGAGGAATATACCGCTACAAGGCTTAGACAATCGTAATAATTCTAATGTTGGTATCAATGAAACTTTTAAATCGTTTTGCATGTATTTCTCTTTAACTATATCAATTTGATTAGATAGTCTATTTTATCGTATTAGATAGTTTATTTTATTGTTGTTTAGCTAGTTTACTTTTATCGTCATTTTATTTCCGTTCTTAGATAGTTTACTTTATTGTTATTAGCTAGTTTATTAGTTTAGTTAAATAGCTTTTCAATATTGTCATTTAAATATCGCCCTTAGTTAGATTTTAATATCGTCACCTGGATCAGTACACTTCCCCGATCGGATCCGTGACAACCCGATCGGGTAAGTTGTCTGTTTCTGGTTTTACATATTGCAATTTACATACTTGTCATTTACATATCGTCATTTACATACTTGTCATTTTATTTTATGTTAGTAGTTTAAGACAACCACCTCAAATGACTCGAACTTAAATGAAAATCACTCCATAGCAATTCATAGTTAACACGTACTCCCTGAGGATCGACACCCTACTTCCCTAATACATTCCTTATGTTGTTAGCCTAAGTGTGGGTAATTATTTTTGTATCGGGCTCGCGACAGGTTCGGTCTATAAGCTGAGTCATAGGCCTCGCAATCCTCAAGAAATCATGCAATAACCAGCAAGACAAAGGAAACTCCGGATCTCATTCACATTCTTCGGACTCTCCCAATCAACCACTACTGGAATCTTTGACGGATCAACCATAACTCTATCGCCAGATATCACATGACCTAGGAAGGTCACCTCTTTCAGCCAAAACTCGCACTTCGAGAATTTAGCATACCACTTCTACTTATGAAGAGTCTCCAAAATAACACGAAGATAATCCTCGTGTTCAACCGCGTCTATCGAGTAAATCAGTATGTCGTCTATGAAAACCACGGCACACTTGTCCAAATACTCGCTGCAAGTGCGGTTCATCTGATCCATGAAAACCGCAGGAGCATTCGTCAACCAAAAAGGCATAACCACAAACTCGTAGTGACCATACCTCGAACGAAAAGCAGTCTTCGGAATGTCCTCTTGAAATATTTTGTTTATTGCCATTGGCATGGTGATTAATACAACTTACCTTTCATAAAAACAAAAAACGTTTGAGTGTTGAAATTTGGAAGTATGCTTAATGAATAGGTGATTAGTTGTTTGGTGATGTATTTGGAATTGAAGCAAGCTACTCACGTTTCTCTATATAGAACTTGGTGTGGGTTCTCTTTGAATTATCTTTGGGTTCTACTCGAGGACAAGTAAAGGTTTAAGTGTGGGGTAGTTTGATTAGACTAGTTTAGTAGGATTTAATAAGGTTATTTTGATGATTAAATGATAGGTTAAGAAGCATTTTTGTGTATCTTAGTGCTTATGTCTTGGGTGTTGGTTTTGTAATGGACTTGTGTGTTTTAATGGGGTAATTGGATTGATTTCTTGCTATGAGTGGAGAAGGGCTTCTTTAGAGGTTGGTATTAGGTTAAGGAAGTCATGAGAGTATTGATTTTGAAGCAAGTCAAGGCCCAAAGATGAAGGTCAAAGGAAGAGCCGCGGGGAGCGGCAAAAAGCCGCGGTGCGCGGCTCAGCATTGGATCCCGACGACTCTTCGAATTCTTCTTTAATTCGGCAATTAAGCTCACATTTTATGAGCTTTTATGAGGCTTTAATAGGCATTATAAAGATGCTCTTTGAAGAACCTATAAAAGGAGGTGTTGTTGATCAAATTAGATATATCTTCTTCCATCTTTTAATCATTATAATACATAGAAAAAGACTTTCAATTTCTAGTTTGTTTTAGTTATTTTGTATGGAAGGCTAAGTTCTACATCTTGGAACAAGTTCTTGAAGCCAAGTTAGTTTGAATTGTAAGACTCTTATTCTATTTCTATTTCATTATTAGAGTATCAAATTTAGTTTGCAATATTGTTGGTTTGTTAATTATGCACCTAAAATGATCAACTAGTTGTTATTAGTTAATTAACCATTGCTTGATTAGATGAATTAATTTTTTGTTTGTTTATCTATTCCATTGTAGCAATTATAATTCATCAATCCGTATTCTTTTCATCATCGTTGAGTTATAAAGGACTAAATTTGTATGAACCAAAGTGAAGGAACACTTGTTTTCTTCATTCGTTTATCTTTGCTAAATTTCAACGCTTTAATCTACAATATCGATACAATTGAGATCTTGACTAAATTGACGATATTGTAAGGATTATTTGTTTACACTTGTAACTAATAATCATTCATAAGTGGAATTAGAAGTCAACAACTTCATAGCAAAATATTCAATATTGAAATAGATTGGAAAAGTCAATGATCAATTCATAACTTATTGGTTGAAATTACTTGGTCCAAGAATTATCCTCGTATTTGCTCTACATTTTCAATTATTTTATATTGTCTTTATATTTAATTTCATTTTTTTTTTCAAAACCCCTCATTTAGTTACTTGCTTTTGCACACATTTAATAAGCAAAACACCTTCTGTAGAGTCTATTGATCGAATACGAAAGAGGGGGGGGTGAATTGAGTATTAAAAACTAGCCCCACTTTTTCGATTTATATGATATGTAATTAATTATTTGATCTTATGAATTAAAATCAACTAATTAATTAATCAAAGTACCGCGAATAACGACATAACGAAATAATGAAAGCTAAGGAGAGCACACTATTTTTGAAGTGGTTTCAGTTTCACACGTTGAAACCTACGTCCATCTATCTCGAATTTATAATTTTTAGTACCTTGTCAGTACGATTACACAAATTACCAACCCTCCTCGTATACTCAACACTCTGATTTAACTAAGTGAGTATCTCTAAATACTCTATACTAACTATCCTTGCTTACGCTAATAAAGAAGTGACAATATAACTCAACACAAGACGTTCCCGTTAAAGAATTGTAAGCTTATAATGATGTACTATTATCCAATAACGTATTTCACTCAAGCGATTGATAATAATTGATGCACGACTCTTTTAAAAACAAACTCTAAAAATAATAAATATTTGCTCAAAGGTTTGCTTTAAACGATTTTGGAAAATCAACACAAGTAAAATAAATAGCCGTGTAAAATATGTGTATTTCGTGTATTTTACAAATTGTATGTGAATGAGTATTTATAGTAGTAGAATCATAGAAGATCTAAAACCCTAGTATAATATTTAATAAAGATACTTATCTTATCATAAAATAATATTTGCTTATCTTTTAGAAATATCTTTATCTCAAACATATTATTTGTTTATCTTAATAGAAATAATTTAATCTTAATCCTCAAAATAATGTGTTGTAAAGATATAGTAGAATCCTAGATTAGGTAAATAGGAAACAAGCCTAATATGGCAGGAGTCACCTAGCCTCACAAACCCTAGTAGGCACTCAAAACCCTAGGTGGCACAATCGCCTTGGTTTAACACGAAACCCTGTGTGGGCTCAAACACAGGTTGGCTAATTCGGTTACAACAACTGAGATATAATATCTTAGAACCCCTATGTAGCAATGACAACCCCTTAAGTTTGGTATTGACTAACCAATAGAATCTCATAAATATATTCTCTATTAAAATAATTGATAAATATAAAAATACTCTTTCACTTTTGAAAACCTTTCAAAACATTTTATTTCCAAAATCATGCATCAATATTTTATCATCCAAAGTCATAGACTAAAGCTATAACTTTTGAACATAAAATCTCTCGAATGGAATAGTTACCGAATGACGACCTATACTATCTCATCTTCACAAAGATCTTCAGTATACGGATCATCTCTTCATCTTGATCACAAAGACCCTCCATCTCGAGTCTTGTGTAGATTTATGTAGATCTTGTTTGAAGCGATTTTCCTTAAAGTTATGCCTAGTTAGCTATAACTTCCAAGTTCACTTCCAAAGTTATTCCTGAAGTTGTTATAACTTTGTCTCACAAACTTTATCAAAGTTATGCCTAACTTTGATCTTTCTTCTCATAATTGTTGCTAGCTATAATAAGACTAAAGCACACAATTACACGCATATTATATATCGAGTAAAACATATTATTACGTAAACACATGTCATTATCAAAACTATGAAATTGATCCAACAAATTCCCCCTTTTTGATGATGACAAGTCTCATATGATTTCCTCAAGAGTTCTTCTTAACAATGTGACTAAGTATGGTTCCCCCTCAACAAAGCACTCCAAAGTTATAGCAACTTTGATCGCAAGAACAAAACAACTTAGCAAAAGTTATAGCTTGAGAGAATTTAAGAGATAACGAGTCTTGACAAGGAGCAAGCTTAAGCAAAGACTCAAATCATATCATTTCTTCCCCCTCTTGGCATCATTGAAAAGACAAGAACAAAGACATGAAACGACTAGAATAACACGAGTCAAGGCAAGAAATAGATATGCAAAATACGCAATATAAAACAAAATATACATATACCAAGCAAGATCAAGAGTAAATGTTAATTAAAACTACAAACCACAAAATGTATTGGTTGCCATTGGGCCGAATAGAACAATTGTTTAAACATGCCAAAATGGGCCGAATATGGTTAAGTAGTTTAAGAGATAAGCAAACAAGGATAGAAAAGCAAAGCATGTGGGTAGGTGGATGAGGCTAGGGTGCTTTATAACCGGGCCTAGTGCGGTACTCAAGAGTGGAGAGACGGTCAAGGCAAGAAGACACATGTGTAGCTTGAGCGGTGAGGCAAACGTCAAAGTTCCGAACTTTCAACGAAAGAGCCTCCGTCGCATCATATATAGTACGCATCCCCTCACGCATCTCCGTTCCGCTCTTAACCAAAGAACCGCCTTGGCTCACCAAGAATGTCATCCGATCCCTTTGTCTATATACTTCTTGCTTACAATCAAGAATGTTCCGTTCCAGCTTAGCAAGGCGATCATCCACACCATTCATCCACGTCCTCATCTCATGACTCACACCCGACCCACTTAGGTCACGGGTTGAGCTCGAACCCACTGCCACGGCTTGAACAACCGTGTCCAAGACCGTCTCAATTTTCTTGTCCTGCGCGTCCAAGTGCTCCATAATACTACCAATGAACATATCCAATTTTGACTCAATCCCGGAAAAATCAGCCCCACCCGGCTGTAACCCGACCGACCCTCCTTTTGTTAAAAACAACAACTCCGGTCCATTAGCATCTAGCTTCATAAACTTCAAGAACGTATCACACATTTCATCTTTTACGGCGACCCCATAATTGTTCATATTAACAACTCCCTTCGACTCTAAGAGCCGTGACAGCCACATACCATACGGCAAATCAAGAGTGGAATAGATTTTGTCTTCGGTCACCGAAAAAGCGGTTTGTGAAATACGAGAAAAGACAAGAGAAGGTAAATTAACCCGGTTTCCTTCCAACCAATGCTTTACGACCAACATCTCATAGCATGCAATTTTGTCACGTCCGCCCCGTCGCGGAATCACGGTATTCCATAAAAAATTCAGCAAAAATTTCAGTTTAGGAGACACACTACCCGCCAACACACAACTCGACAACGACGCCCCAACATCAAAATACTTCTTAACTTCCAACTTAGCCATGTCCGTCAGTTCCTCCCATGACGTACTCGGATTGATTTTGATTCCATCATCAGGAACCGAAAACAGAGTACAAAAGTCCGTCACGGAAATCGAAACTGACCGGCCATTTATAACGGCATTCAACACTCCATCGATTAATGAAACAGAAGAAAAGAACTGTATTACCTCAATCGGATAAACAGGACTCGAAAACTGAGCCACAGTCTCCCATTCTTGGAAATTCAGAAAATCGGTAAAGAATCCCAAAGCCCTATATTTGTCACACCAAGCTTTCGGATAATAACGACTACCGTGTATTCCATACTGAGCAACCCGGTTCACAAGTTTTCTTTCGTCTTTTGTGAGACGAAGTTTATCAAGCCCCGAAGATGTTTCTTGAGGCGAGAAGTCACGGAAAGTCACCCGTGTTGTCTCCTCGGGAACCGTATCAGTGGTTTCGTTTGTAGCTTCTTCTTAGAGTCTACCTTTGCCTTTATTTAACCGTCTTCTTTTCGTACCCTCAAGGCCCGCACCGGACTCGGTTTGGTTTGGGTTGGGGGAAGTTTGTGTGGGAGTAGAAGAGGTATTTTTGGGCATACTAGGCTTGGGAGTTTTTGGGTTTGGGTTCTTGGATATTTTTGATCTAGTGGAAGCCATTGAAGAAGGTTGAAGGTTTGGGTGTTTGTGTGTGGGAGCCGTGAGGAAGGAGAAGAGGATAGTAAAAATTGGTTGAGTATTGATGTGGTGAAAGTGAATGGTAATTATGATGGTGTAAGAATTTGTGTAAGCTTTTGTAGTTGGGCACATGGGTGTGCCGGCCCCAATTGATTTCTTTCCCTTTTTTTTTTTTTATTTTTATTTGAATTTGGGTAGGAAAAAGAATCTTGGGTGGTTAGTTTTGGGATATGGTAAGAATAGAATTTGGTAAATAAAAAGATATGGTGATGTATTTTTGTTTAGGAATTTCGGCTAACATAGGATACATGGGTAGAATTTGGCTCAATTTTGGAAAGTGAATAAGATAGGTATTTGGCAAATATGTGGTTCATAATTCAATTTCCATAAAACACTCAATATGCAAGATACTCACGTAAAATATATAATATTAAACACAAATATACTAGCAATGAAATATGCGGACACAGTCATACAATCTCGTCTTATTCTAGCCAGTCACGCAGGTTCACACAATAAATAAGATGAATTTAATTGCTACCGATTAAACCAATTTCCAACCGCAAAATCTCAAAACGTCTTCTCGCTAACGCCTTTGTTAAAATGTCAGCCCATTGATCGTCGGTACTACAAAATTCGAGTTTAATGTTGCCCTTTTCTACATGGTCACGCAAAAAATGATGTCTAATGTCTATATGCTTAGTACGAGAATGTTGAGCTGGGTTCTTAGAAATAATAATAGCACTCGTATTATCACAGAAAACAGGCATACAACCAACATTAACACCATAATCACATAGTTGTTGCTTTAACCAAAGTAGTTGAGAACATACCAGTCCTGCAGCGATATATTCGGCTTCTGCAGTAGATAAGCAACCGAATTTTGCTTCTTTGAGCCCCAAGTAATTATGCAAGGTCCAACAAACGTAGCAAATCCAGAGGTACTTTTTCTATCTAACGAACATCCCGCATAATCTGCGTCTGAATATCCTACTAGATCGAAATTGCACTCAAGTGGATACCATAAATATAAATTAGATGTACCAATTAAATATCTCAAGATACGTTTAACTGCAATCATATGTGATTCCTTAGGACATGATTGAAATCTAGCACAGACACATACGCTGAACATAATGTCAGGTCTACTTGCAGTTAAATATAATAAAGAACCAATCATACCTCGATATGTAGTCTCATCTACGGACTTACCATTTTCGTCTAAGGTCAACTTTTTGTCAGTTACCATAGGCGTGTCCATTGGATGAGCGTTCTCCATACCAAATTTTCTGATTAGCTCCTTGACATATTTTTGTTGGTGAATCTTTATGCCTTCTTTGGTTTGTTGAATCTGCAGTCCTAGGAAGAATTTCAATTCTCCCATCATGCTCATTTCAAATTCTGAGGTCATAAGATCTGAAAAATACTTGCACAATTTATTGTTAGTAGAACCAAAAATAATATCGTCTACATAAATTTGAGCAACAAGTAAATCAGAACCCTCGATTTTAGAAATAGGGTTTTGTCGACAGATCCTCTTTTAAAATTGTTTTGTAATAAAATTTTGACAATCTGTCGTACCAAGCCCTAGGCGCTTGTTTCAAACCATATAAAGCTTTATCGAGTTTAAAAACATGGTTTTGAAACTTGCTATTCAAAAATCCAGGAGGTTGTTCAACAAAAACCTCTTCTTCCAAATAACCGTTAAGAAATGCAGTCTTAACGTCCATTTGGAATAATTTCATTCCTTTATGAGCTGCGAAGGCGATGAGCAAGCGAATAGCTTCAAGTCTTGCTACTGGAGCGAATGTCTCGTCATAATCAATCCCTTCTTGTTGATTATAACCTTGAACGACCAATCGAGCCTTGTTACGAACTATAACTCCTGAATCATCCAATTTATTTCTGAATACCCATCGAGTACCAATCACAGTTCGATTAGGAGGTCGTGGCACAAGGTGCCATACTTTATTACGTTCAAACTGTTGAAGCTCCTCTTGCATAGCCACAATCCAGTCGGATTCTGCAAGAGCTTCCTTTATGTTGGTAGGCTCTATGGTAGACAGAAAAGAATAGAATGAACAAAAGTTATTTAATGTTCGCCTCGTTTGAACTCCCTTATTCAAACTTCCTAGGATACTATCCATAGGATGAGAACTCATATATTTCCATTTCTTAGAGTTCCTAGGCTCATCATCATCTGATGAACTCTCATTTTCCTCAAATGATTCAGAATCAAGATTGGTTCCCCCTGAGTTGGACTCTGGGGTTATAGCTGAAGTTGGTACAACTTCAGTTACACCATCTTGGTTCTGGTTCAAAGTTATAGCATCATCAGCAATAACTTCAGTTTCCTTTTCCTTGTTTTGAGAAGAGACCTTCGTATCATCAACAATTGTCTCAGTTCTCTGTTCAAGGTCATTTGCGGATTTATCAAGTTCATCATTGATTCCTTCAATAACTTCTTCATTATTATCTGGCTCGTCTTCCCTTGAAAGGTGAAAGTCTGGATCATTCATGTCTTCTTCTTCATTCTGTTCAACTTGTTCAGGCACATTATCTTCATCAAATACAACATGAACACTTTCTTCTATGCACAAAGTTCTTTTGTTAAAAACTTTGAAAGCTTTACTATGATTAGAATAGCCAACGAACACAGCTTCGTCACTTCGTGGATCAAATTTGCTCAAATTACTTTTTCCATTATTATGGACAAAACATTTACTCCCGAAGCAACGAAGGTGAGTTATATTGGGTTTTCTCCCTCTTAAAAGTTCATCGGGAGTCTTTTTGAGAATAGGTCTAATCATAGCTCTATTGTGCACATAGCATGCAGTACTAATGGCTTCTGCCCAAAAGCTCTTAGGAAGGCCACTACACAAAAGCATAGTGCGGGCCATGTCCTCTAATGTTCTATTCATACGTTCCACGACACCGTTTTTTTGTGGGGTTCGTGGTGCAGAAAAGTTATGTCCTACACCATTCTCCCTACAATATTCTATAAAGGCTTGATTATCAAATTCGGTGCCATGATCCGTACGAATGGAAACTAACTTTTTATCATACTTGTTTTGGGCGAGCTTCATCAGTACTAGAAACTCATCGAAAGTTTCATCTTTAGTAAATAGAAAGATAGGCCATACATACCTGGAGTAGTCGTCGACTAGGACGAATACGTACCTTGATCCACCGCGGCTTCTTACTTTCATAGGTCCACATAAATCCATGTGTACCAACTCAAGTGGACGCTCTGTACTTACTACTCGTTTCGGTTTGAATGAAGATCTAACTTGTTTACAACGGGCACATGAGTCACACATCTTTTCTTGTTCGAATTTGATTGAGGGAAGACCCTCAACTAAATCCCAAGACTTAAGTTTCTTTAAAATCGTTGGACTGATGTGTGCAAACCACTTGTGCCACAAGCATGAATCATCCACAGTGACTTTCATGCACGTAAAGGAACTTGTAGTGACTTTGTTTAAATCAATCATACACACGTTCCGTTTACGTAAGCCTTCTAAGATAATAGTACTAGTACCTTCAATTATGATGCGACAAATATTTGAATGAAAAACGACTTTGTTGCCTTTGTCACATAATTGAGAGATACTTAGCAAGTTATGCTTAAGGTCATCTACCAGATATACATTATTGATAGCATGTGAAGAAGATATACCAATCTTACCTACACCGATTATGTTGCCCTTCTTGTTGTCTCCAAAGGTGACTTTGCCACCGTTGAAGGGTTCTAGTGAAAGAAATAAATTATTATTTCCGGTCATGTGTCTCGAACATCCACTGTCGAGATACCATAGATTGTTTTCTTTCACTATTATCTGCAAGAGAATCAAATACAGCTTTTAGGTACCCACGCTAAGTTGGGTCCTTTGTGGTTAGTGACTCTATGTATTTGATCCTTCCTAACCCATACCTGTTTGACAATTCTTTTCTTCTTAGGATAGGGTTTGCAAGGTTTATTATATTGTTTGTTATTGTTACGACGCACATTAGGTTTAAAAGACTGCTTCTGATTCACATTAGGTTTAGACTTTGAAGGTACAGATGTGTAATCGAAAGCCATGTCATAAAACCATCTAAACTCATTATTTCTAACCTCATCACGTTGAGGTTCAGATTCGGACTCATTAACACTAGACGCGTCATGCTCTTTCACAAAATCAGTTTGATTTTTGTTGTCATTAACATATTTAACACAATTATCTTTAACATGACCGTTGTGACCACAATAATTGCAAATCAGATATTCTGAAAGATTGACATACTTCCTTCTTCTGAAATCACGGTCAGAAGGAGTGGATTTGCACTTATCATGGTCTCTACGACTATAGCATTTATGACCTAGACCCATTTTCATGTTATTATTAGACTGTTCGGTAAGGAAGTCTAAGACTTTCTGACTTCCTTCCCACTTATCATGAACTTTTCGTGCATGTAGGAGCAATTCCTTCAAAGACTGAATTTCTTTTTCACACGACGAATGATCTACATTCGAGTCTTTGGAGGGATTGTTCTTTTTTAAATTTGCACGAAAATCATTGAACCGTTTGTTCAAGATAAGTTTCTCCTCATTGTGTTAACTTTTGGCTTGGGAGAATTCAGCCTTCAAATCTTTCAATTGCTGAGAAAGAAAAGAGTTTACTTTCTCGTGATCAAGAATAACAACTCCCGTTGCCTTAGCTTCAGATTGTAAAAGCTCATTGACTTTCTTCAATTCTAAAGTTATAGCTTCATTAGCTATAACTTTGGCTTGAAGATGCTTAATGTTGAGTTTTAACTCTGAGATTATAGCTTCATTAGCTATAACTTTAGACTCAAGAGCTTCTTTCTCAACATTTGTCTTGTCTGAAGTTATAGCTGAAGTTTCCATAACTTTAGACTTGAGCTTTTTAGCTTTGGCCTTAAGAAGTTGGTTTTCCTCAGCAATGTCAAGAATTTGTTCTTTAAGATCTTTCAATTCTAGACTCTGCTCATGACAATGATCTAAGGCTTCTTCAAAATACTTAATTAAAGATTTCTTAGATAAATTCTTAACTTGCTTTTTAAGTTCAAGATGACTAACCTCTTCGTCATCTTCTGAATCTGGTTCTGAATATGAGTTGCCTACAAGACACATCTCGCATTCGCTTTCATTGTCACTGTCAGAAATTAGGTCAAGACTGACGTTGCTTAGACACAAGTTGGCGACTTCCTCTTCCTCTGACTCGTCGTCCTCTGTGTCGAGATCTCCCCAACAATAAGCCATCATCACTTGCTTGAATTCCTTCTTGGTTTTGTCTCGTTGATTTTTGTCTTTGAGTTTCTTCCATGTGGGGCAATCTTTGATCATGTGATCATTATCCCCACATTTGAAGCAACCACGACTTGAAAGAGACCCTTTTGACTCAATTGGCTTTTTGTAAGATTTGTTAGTGTTATTGTTAAACGTTTTCCCTTGTGGTTTATTAAAGAATTTTTTCTTAAAACGTCTAGCAAATAATACTGTTTCATCTTCAAGATCCGAATCATGTTTTTCACTAGATTCGGCTTGTAAAGCCACCTTTTTGCTGTTACTATCATTTGCCTCATCTTCATCAAGAGTAATCTCGTGAGCCATTAGGGTTCCAAGTAGCTCTTGATAAGATAGGTCAGATAGGTCTTTACATTCCTCAATTACCGTCACCTTAGGTCTCCATCGTTTAGATAGACTTCTAAGGATCTTCCTGGCAATTTCCTCGGAGTCAAAAGTTTTTCCAAGATTTTTCAATTCATTAATGATACTGGAGAAGCGAGTGGACATGCTGTCAAGCGATTCATTTTGTTCCATGGAGAACAGTTCGTATTTTCGCATAAGTAGAGCTATACGTTGCTTTTTGACAACAGTTGTCCCCTCATAAGCTAACTCAAGACCATCCCATATTTCCTTGGCAGTAGAACTAGATGAGAAACGATCAAATTCAGTATGGGTCATGCCGTTTTGCAACAGACTAATAGCCTTTGAATTTTTCTCAGCTTTCTTATAATCTGCCTCAACATAGTCATCTTCTTTCTTTTCGATGGAAGTGCCAGTAGCCGTTCCAAGCATGATCTTATTAGGACCATTCTTAATGATTAGCCAACACTCCCAATCGTTACCCTTTATGAAATGGGTCATCATATTTTTCCATAAACTGTAGTTCTTCCCATCGAATACGGGACACTTCAGATGTTTGGAATCCATTAAAATAAAATTAAATGCAGCGGAAAATAAATAAAAATAAAAAGATAAATGGATCAGACTCCTTGCTGTAAGGCAATCAAGAGCACGAGGCTCTGATACCAATTGTAGAGTCTATTGATCGAATACGAAAGAGAGGGGGGGGGGGTGAATTGAGTATTAAAAACTAGCCCCACTTTTTCGATTTATATGATCTGTAATAATTATTTGATCTTATGAACTAAAATCAACTAATTAATTAATCAAAGTAAGCACAAATAACGAAATAACGAAAAGTAAAGAGATAAGAGAGAGGCACACGATTTTTGAAGTGGTTCAGTTTCACACGTTGAAACCTACGTCCACTATTCTCGATTAATAATTTTTAGTACCTTTCTACGGATTACAAAAATTACCAACCCACTCGTATAATCAACACTATGATTATAACTCAAGGTGAGTATCCCTAAATACTCTATACTATCTTACGCTAATAAGAAAGTACAATATAACTCACAAAATTTCCCGTTAAAAGAATTGTAAGCTTATAATGATGTACTATTATCCAATAACGTATTTCACTCAAGCGATTGATAATAATTGATGCACGAACTCTTTTGAAAAACAAACTCTAAAAAATAATAAATATTTGCTCAAAGGTTTGCTTTAAAACGATTTTGGAAAATCAACACAAGTAAAATATGTAGCCGTGTAAAGTATGTGTATTTCGTGTGTTTTGCAATTTGTATGTGAATGAGTATTTATAGTAGTAGAATCATAGTAGATCTAAAAATCCTAGTATAATATCTAAGAAAGATATTTATCTTATCATAAAATAATATTTGCTTATCTTTTAGAAATATCTTTATCTCAAAATATTATTTGGTTTATCTTATAGAAATATATTTATCTTAATATCTCAAAATATTGTTGTAAAGATATAGTAGAATCCTAGATTAGGTAAACAAGGAAAACAACCTATGGAGGCCGAAATCCATAGCTCACGAAACCCTAGGAGGCACGCAATCCTAGGTGGCTCAAACACTAGGTTTCACGAAACCCTAGGTGGCTCAAACACTAGGTGGGCTAATTAGGTTAACAACAAATTGAGATAGAATATATTAGAAACCCTAGGTAGCATGACAACCCATAAGTTGTATTACTAACCAATAGAACCTCATAAATATATTCACTATTAAAATAATTGATAAATATAAAAATAATCTTTCACTTTTGAAAACATTTCAAAACATTTTATTCCCAAGATCATGCATCAATATTTTATCATCCAAAGTCATAGACTAAAGCTATAACTTTTGAACAGAAAATCTCTCGAATGGAATAGTTACCGAATGACGACCTATACTATCTAATCTTCACAAAGATCTTCAGTATACGGATCATCTCTTCATCTTGATCACAAAGACCCTCCATCTCGAGTCTTGTGTAGTTTTATATAGATCTTGTTTGAATCGATTTTCTTTAAAGTTATGCCTGGTTAGCTATAACTTCCATGTTCACTTCCAAAGTTATTCCTGAAGTTGGCATAACTTTGATCTTTCTTCTCATAATTGTTGCTAGCTATAATAAGACTAAAGCACACAATTACACGCATATGATATATCGAGTAAAACATATTATCACGTAAACACATGTCATTATCAAAACTATGAAATTGGTCCAACAATTTATATCTATCAAAATAACGAGATCAAACTAGGGAGGCGATTATCATAAATTTAGGACGAGAAATGGTTTAGGGTTGGATTAGGCGGCCCGCTATGTAGAATCCCTAATCCAACCCTAAACCCTAAATGAGTGTATCTACTTATTTAAAGGGGATCTAGCGGCTTAAACGAGTGTATGTACTTATTTATATGGATGTATCTAGAAGCTTAGACGAGTGTATCTAAATAGCTACATATATGCATGTAGCAACTCAAATGAATGTATTTAGAAAGCTAGATGTACGTATCTGCCAATTTAAAAAAAATGTATCTAGCTAGCTAGAAAGATGTATCTAGCAACTTAAATAAGTGTATCTAGCTAGTTAAAGGCATGTATCCAGCAACTTAAGAAAGTGTATTTAGGAATTTAAAGGAGTGTATTCAGCTAGTTAGAGGTATGTATTTAGCAACTTAAAAAAGTGTATGTAGCAAGCTAGATATATGTATTGACCAACTTAAAAAAAGGTATCTACCTAATTATAAGGTTGTATCTAACAACTTAAATAAGTGTATATAACTTGCTAGATATATGTATTGAGCAACTTAAAAAAAGGTATCTACCTAATTATAAGGATGTATCTAACAACTTAAATAAGTGTATATAACATGCTAGATATATGTATTGAGTAACTTAAAAAAAAGGTATCTACCTAATTTTAAAGATGTATCTAACAACTTAAATAAATGTATTTAGCTAGTTATCTCAAATATGTGTGGCGGTTTTCTCTACGCCGTACTGCTTACAAGTGTTTATGAATGATTATCTTTGCAAGCTTACATTTTTCATCCGCGATTCATTGACTTGGATTCTAGCGGCAGAATCTTGAAAAACATCTATTTAGTAAATACGTAACACTAGTTACAAACATAGATTTGTGTATCCGGCAGTATTCATTCATGTAACTGGTGACATATTTTATGTATCCAAAAAATACATCACTTTAAATACACAATAAACACAAACATAAAAAAGTACGACCCCACCCTTTCACTAACAAGTAACATCACACCGACTACCCTGTCTTCAACTCGACAACTACAAGTTGTGGTCAACAACCAACATCTTTTACTCTGACCAACGTTCTCTGATGTCCACATGACCGTCACATTAACCAAGAACTACCACCGCTATTCACGACCCCATTACTGACCAACGCCACCCCAACATGAACCATGCCCACCAATCTTGCCGTATAATTATATGTGTAACATTCTTACCCTACAACCATGGCCACTCAGACCACAAAATATGATCACCACACCACCATTACTACTCACCACGACCATCACAATCACTACTCACCGTCGCAGACCCCATTACTCACCTCACGACGTCCATCGCCCCAAAACAACGCACTGCAAATCTGCAGCACCACACCATCACCCTACCCGCGACGAATCCACAAAATAGGGTCAACAGTGGTGGTCACCAACTAACCGGAGCTCTGGCGCCGCATCAGTTGGTAAATAAAGGATAGTATAGATCTGGTTCATTACCAACGGCAAAGATTTATAGGCATGAACACTACTTTCGCTTCACACAACCAAGCCACCACCTTAATCCGTCTAGAAGATCTTCTCGTTTCTAGTTGCTTCTTTTTTATGAACTTTGTGATTTAAAGTGTATATCTGTTGGAAACTAAGCTCATTTCACCGAAATAATCAAAGAACCGACATTGTCACGCCGAGTTAATGACGACGGGTTCAAGGTGTCACACCGGTGACGTCACTGTCGGACCTCCGGCGGCCATGGAGTTGGTCACCTCTAAGGTGTCACACCGGTGACTTCATATCTTTTGAGTCTATGAGTCCTCATCTTGGCCTTTGGATGAAGAAGATCGAGGGACAAGATTAGAAATAGATGGAGGGATAAGATTAGAACAAAAATGGATGGACAAGATGAGAACACGATGCAAGATTAGAACCAAAATGAGTGAATTCTACCTACACATCACGTTGATAGTGTACCTTTATGCTAGAATATGATTTTGAGACAAGTTTTTGTAACTTCAACTTTTGAAGAGTGTAACTTTAGTCATTACGAGTGTAACTTCAACCATTACTTTTGTAACTTCAAACTAAAATGTGATTTCGACTATACAAATTTGAATTTATGTAACTTTAAGACATGTTTATGTGATTTTAGCCTTTTTATGAGTATAATTCTGTCATTACGAGTATAACTTCAACACTTATTTGTAAAACTTTAAACTAAAATGTGATTTCGACTATATAAATTTGAATTTATGTAATTTTAAAACAAAATTATGTGATTTTATCCATTTTATGGGTTTAACTTCAGTCATTCCGAGTGTAACTTCGACCCTTACTTGTGTAATTTCAAAATAAAATGTAAGTTCGACAATATAAATTTGATATTATTACAAGTTTATTTAATTTTTATCATTTTTATGAGTGTAAATTCATTTATTACAAGTGTAACTTTAACCCTTATTTGTATAACTCCAAACTAAAATGTGAGTTTTGACTATATAAATTTGAATTGATGTAACTTTAACACAAGTTTATGTGATTATAGACTATATAAATTTGAATTTTTGTAACTTTATGACAATTTATATAATTTTAACCATTTTTTAAGTGTAACTTCAACCCTTATTTTTGTAACTTTAATTTTAAGACATATATGTGTAACTTTAAGACATATTTAGGTAAATTTAGTTATTTTTTGGGTTGTTTCACTCATTTATACTAAATGAGATATAACATTAAGATAAGTTTAGGTAACTTTAGTCCTTACTAGTGTAACTTCAAGCCTGTGTAATTTCAGTCCTTATAAACCCAGTACATAATAGTGTAACTTCAGTACATAACAGTGTAACTTCAGTACATAACCGTGTAACTTCAGTACATAACGGTATAACTTCAGTACATAATAGTGTAACTTCAGTACATAACACTGTAACTTAAGTCATTAAAATAAACGAGATATAAAATAAATAAAAAACATAAGAAATTTGAAAAATTAAAAAAAGAAAAGAGGGTATCGTTTTGAGATCTGAAAAATAAAAAAAGCAACAAACAACATAAATTTACAAAATAAAAAAGGAGATTATGGTGGTAGTTGTGTTGTTTTTCTTCCCCTTATTTTTTGTTTTTTTTTTTTTTTTTCAGACTAAAATGGTGGTAGTTGTGTTGTTTTGATTTTCTTCTTTACAAATATGAGATTATGGTGAATACTTGGAAGGAGGATGGTGGGAAAGGTGGCTAGGATGGCGGCGTGGTAGAAAGGAGTGAAAGAGAAGGAGGACGGCGGCTGAGAGGGCAGAACGGAGGGAGACGAGGGTGGCGGCAGAGGGTGGTTCGGTCGTGGTGGGCGCGGAAGGAGGGGTGATTGTTGGCGGATGGTGGCAAGGGGATTCGGTGACGGGTAAGGGGAGGAAGGCAGGCAGGCGGCGGTGGGTGATGGCGGCGTGGGCGGCGGTGGAAGAAGGAGCGTGGAGAGGAGAAGGTGGCGTAAAAGAGGGAATGGAGGTGGTGCCGGTGGCCGGTTGTGACAACCCTCGCGAATGCGGAAATAAAACATACAAGCATGTGATTTAATTAACGGAAATACGGTGTTTTTAAAACTTTTTACATGCAAATAGAAAACACGAGGAGTGTCAAATATTACAAACCAAATACAAATTACTACAAGAGACGTAGTCTCTCAAAATGTTAACAAAAGACAAAGTTATTTAGCAACTAGCTAAGAAACGTCTAGGGGTGAATCATCCAGGTCAACGCCCGCTAGCTCACACTCGATCTACCTTAAGACGGTAGATACACTTCAATTAGGCTTGTCAATCTTCAAATCTTCGGTAGAGGATACTTCTTCTAGGTAACACATGATCCACCTTAAGACGGTAGATATAAATAAACATACAACCCAAAATACCAAGCAAAAACCAATCCAATCAAGCAACCTATTCATCCATCAAAAACATGAACGCCACAGTCTGTGGGGAGTAACTCCGGGTTCTCCCAGCCATATCACATTAAACGTTCATAAAAGGAAATACAAAAGTAGAAGCATGCAAATATAGATATACATGTGAAATACGATAAGGATAAATAGGCAATTCAATATATAATAATAAGAGCATAAGAAGTACAATCCGTAACCATCATGCTATAGATAGACTCGGGGAAGACACTCTTAGGCAACCAAATACGCTCACTAGGGCTTGCATCTCACCGTTAGCGGTATAAGTTTGATAAGATTGAAACTCGAAAAACAAACTATGCCAAGTCACCCAATGATCACGAATAATCAATCATGTAATCATCCATCCAAACATACCAATACATTGACGACATCTCTCACGGTAAATGCCACGCACTAGCACCGTGTACATGGCAAGTATGATTAAAAGGAATCCACGGGATACAACATTTCCCTGAACGCATACACGATGACATTTCGTATATGTAGACTAATTTCCTCCTAGTAGCACGACGATAATAATACGGTCCTAGTCTAAATCTGGCCAGACTCTCGGAATAAACGTTTTCCGATTCGACATGCGATGACATTTCGCACCCAAGACTCGGTCAATCATAGACGCCGAGTACCCCAAATTCGGTCGACATTCACGAAAGAGGCGGAAAAGAGCACAAGCCTCATCACAAGCGGTACGCTACATGCAGTTGACACCACCTCGCAAGTATACAACATTTGACGGCCGGGTCGATCAACGCAAAGCGTTCGCCTCCCAACAACGTCGTCATATGCCCACTAACACATGCAATTAAGCAGTAAGGATACATCCCCGTTCCGACATTCCAGCCTTACGAACGTGGAGGTAGCCAAGGGAATGAGAGTACAAAGCACATAGAAAATTAGTGCTCAAACCGTAACATTTGTAAAAATTGACTCAAAGTGGGACATACCAAAAACCGTCACAAAACATGCGATACAAGCGAATGAAATATCATATATTCGAAACATTAATATTTAAAGTCATTCCGTAAATTTATACGATAAATGAACCATCGGAAATATTATAAATGAAAACGTAAATAAGAATTACAAGGAAACTCCAGCAGGGTGGCAGCCGGTCAGGTGGGCCGGCTGCCGGCCACCCGGCTGGTACCTTATGTCATATGAAAACTTCAATGAAAATACCGCGTGTCCCAGCCGGTCAAAGGGACCGGCTGCCGGTTACCCGACTGGGACCAAAGTCATACGAGAAAAACAAAGGCATGTGATATAAGCATGATATAAATGTAACATTGATAAACATGAAACAATACATGATTACATAAGCATTAGACCAAGTTTAGGAAGTATAAAGAATAAGAAACATAAATCTCATCTCAAATCAACAAGTTTGGAAACTATTAAAACAAGGGTCCACTTCAAACGGTCATAACTAGAGTTCTAGACATTCAAATGCAGAAATTCTAAGTTGAGGGGATAGCTTATCCTCTTACGGTTCCAACGGTAGGTCACAAGTCCAAACCAAGCAAGTAACGAAGGAGATATGATCATTTTACGAAAAGGGGTCGGTGTAGTAAGTCCCAGCCGGTCAGGGGGACCGGCGGCCGGGTACCCGGCTGGGAACACATTCACCCGAGAACAACAAAACTTCATTATCCATTTTCAACAATCATAAATAACTATTATCAACTATCAATAATCATTAATTATCATCAACAATCATCAACAAACAACACTCATCATCAATAACACAAGTTCTATGAATACTAATCTTATTCCAAATACGATTACTAACATAGAAAACACATTAAAACACGTAAATAATATCGAGTAACCCTTCACCGTTACCTTTACGCGTCTTCACTGGACGTCTAGGTCCTCCTTTACTAAGTAGTAGTCTTTGTCGAGGTCTTGAAGGTCACCACCTACGATTAGACAATAAAAGATGAATATAATTCACCTTTGAGAAAGACGGATAAATTGAAAAGCGAGAAAGACGGTAATTTTATTACCAATTAAGATAGAGGACGATGAGAGGGAAAGAATAAGACGAACTTTAGTGAATTTGAGCGAGGAACGAAGGAGTAGAGACGATCTTGAGCTTGATCAAAAATGGAGTTTAGGTTTTGGTGGTTTGATGAGGAAGACAGCGTAAGTGGAAAAGAAGGAAGGAGTTAGGGTTTATGAGGGGATATAAGGAGGTTGAGTGGAAAAATATGGGAACACCCAAAAACGTCTTAAGACGTAACTTACTTGAAATCTCGCGTAAAGTCCAAATACGAACTTGGAAATTCTAAATTAGACACGGAAAATTTAATTCTAAACTAAAACTAAATTTCGCTGAAAAGTATCCGTAAAATATTTTTACTATAAAAATAGGGTACATTTGCGGGTGTTACAATCACCCCCCACCTTTTAAAAAGTTTCGTCCTCGAAACTTGAGTGTAGAAAACAAAAGTATCAAGGACAATATTCGGTTTTCAAAATTAATCCGAAAACTTTTATAAGGGAAATATTTATGAAACGAGGTTCATCTCGAAAATGGTTTAAGGATATTTTCACAAGTGCGAAACTTTATTTACGGATTGCAGGAGTGCCCGTCGCGAACGAGTACTCTAGTTATCCAAGTCAAAGCAATGTCGAAATAGTAAAATCGAAAATCAAAACAAGCGTTAGTAAGTGCAGGACTAGTCATCAGACGTCTCCAATAACAAGTCCAAACATCCAACCAAACACAAAATCCAAATATAAAAGTGAAAGAAATCTATTTTCTCCAAAAAGAGGATACAATGTCCATCTTTAGACTTCTTTGAAAAGTTAAATTAGAAATACAATATGGAAATTCGAAGATTTTCTCAGCGATAAACTCAAAATAACACAACATTACACGTACGTAGAGCTACTCGCACATCTCACACACAATTCAGGGTAACAAAATATGTACAAAACACGCAAAAACGAAACAAATCGAACTCTTAGGGATAGGAAGATCACGATGAAGTCGGCAAGAAGATCTACAAGAATTCGACATCACTAACTCTACTAATAAGCTAGTCCTCAAGAGAATGTAATTTACCTCAATTACACCTTAACCATTCTAAATCGCTAAACTTTATAAATATTATTTACAACAATCCCAATCAAAGCAACAAACATAATTATCTAAGATCCAACTAGCCTCATCCCAGATCTCACGACAAGGAAAAATCCACAATCCATTATCGATTATAATAATTCTTTAATACGCCATAACATCCTTAATTCGATCATTACTACGCTCGAAGCCTCAAATATAAATAGTCACATTAGCAAACTATGGTGGTTACTAATCCTCAAGATAAATGGTTTCACCATTCTAACTCTATAACCCATAACAACTGAGGACTCACTATACAAAGCTTGCAACGAACATTTCTTAATCTCAAACTATGATTCCTTAAGAATAAAAGAGAATTACAAATTCCAAACCACAAATGACCAATCACTTGGCAATCAGACAACCATTCAAATCATCTAGTTCATCTAAACTCAAAATGAATCGATTTTCATTTATGACATATACTCCTCAAACTTTGGTTACCGGCTTAATTACCCTAAAGCAGAGTCTCTTTTAGAATCCACCAATTAGAGACATATAATTCCCAAATTATATCCTAAGCAACCGTTATGATACCCAACAACAACAAACTATCATCACGCTCAACACGATTCCCAAAATAGCACTACAATAGCAAGCTCAATAAATGAAGCCATCAAGAGAGTACAATACCGCCAACAGATTCATCCTAAGGTTTAAATCCCAATCCTATTTATGGTCAAAATCAACACGAAGCTGACTAACAACCAAATCATCTCACCAGAGGAAAAACAATGACACCATGAATTTGGAAACGATAGGAGATTTTGAGGGAAACACGAACGCGATAAGATCGGACGAAAATTAGAGGAACGCTAGAGGCAGGGAGCCAACAGCTAGATATTGGATAGATATAGCCATGAAGATAGCCAAGCAAAGGAAAAGATAAGAGAAAACAATTTCCTAGAAATCGGGCTTAGTAGAAACTTGCATGAAAGGAAATAGAAAGGGATATTGGCACGAGTAAAACGTTTAAGGTTTAATACACAAAATTTCTCCTTTCAAACTTAGCGTGATAGCAATGCAACTCATCCCGATAACAAAGGTCAAACAAGG
This sequence comes from Heliosperma pusillum, assembly GCA_022085475.1. NCBI lineage: Eukaryota > Viridiplantae > Streptophyta > Magnoliopsida > Caryophyllales > Caryophyllaceae > Heliosperma > Heliosperma pusillum. The sequence continues at coordinate 2,064 of JAIUZE010036622.1, read as the reverse complement.
GACCATGGTACCACAAATCATCAAAGTAAGGTACACCTAAATTCGACAAATCGACTACAACCCAATTCATCCATCCTTTCATAACACACGGATTCCCAAATGCGGAATTGCAACTCAAGCATAGTAACATTCCTTTAGCTCAAATATTCAACACAACCTCAAAGATTTCTTTAACTGAAGGACTAACAAATACTCCCTTATACTCGGTCATTTTCAACTCATATAGCCCACGAGTTCATTATTAACAAAGTACAACCTCAAGTCAAACATCATCATTAACGTCCCAATGTATTTCCATCATAGCTCACATCATCGAATCTCGCTCATATCTATAATCCTCAAGTAATATGGTTTAAATTACAACGAAACCTTACTACTTTAAAGGAGTCTCCGATACCATAAGATAAGATCATATCTTTAAATCCAAGAACTATAGCCAAATGCTTTTTCACCAAACATATACCCAAGAATACACACTCGGAAATCATAGGAAGTAACTTAGTCTCAAGGGCATTTCACAACTCAAGGCATCATTTAAACTACTAAATTCAAAAGATTAAATCGCTAATGGGTTAAGAAGTCTTAGCTTACTCATTCAACCTTACACCATCAAATATCATGAACTATCCACACATTAGTCATGGCAAGTATCAAGCATTAAAATCATCAAACTTATCTTACCACCTTTCCACAGAGATACAACCAATCATCAATATAGGCTGAACATAGATCTACACCATTTACCTCAAATCCCAAATTCATTCTAACCAACACTAACATCCCACAAAGTTCAAAATTCTTCCGACCAAGTTCAATATACCACAAACAAAAGGGTATGACATCCACAAAAATGTTACATAAGTAAGGTAAGGATACCAATTGATAAGGAGGAGGGAAGTAACAAGAGTAATCTCCAAGGGGAGAAGACGTTAAATGATAAACAAGCACTTAGATAGAAGGAAGAGAGTATGATACATTAAGCACAAGAGAAATCATCGATGAGGAAGAAATACACTTCAATTAGGCTTGTCAATCTTCAAATCTTCGGTAGAGGATACTTCTTCTAGGTAACACATGATCCACCT